>LXKZ01000194.1:0-43676 GCA_001856765.1 Endoconidiophora polonica | reverse complement strand
GGCGCTGGCTGTATAAGAAGTGGTGATGATCTCGTCCCTGCTATATGGTCTGCTTTCGAGCGCATTGGTAGGGTGGGATGTGATGGACGTCTGACAGGTCTTTATATTTTCATTGTTGCACTGGCTGGTCCGGGGTTGCAAAGAAAATCTTTATCACAGGATCTGCAATTTCTTTGTCGTATGTAAGGCCGGGTATGTACGTATGTTTCAATCAAAGCGCCTAAGTTAGTTTCAACCGGACCTGCTGAACTGCTGGCACAAATAAGTCCTAGTTTCCGGAACTAGTAAAATGTTAAGTACCCATACAAGAAAGTGATCCCCCTTAACCGTGACTAATGCCTAGATCACAACCCCCCGCTGTGCCTGTCCACTGTAACAACTCTCTGTGATTGAAAAAAATGCAAGTAAGCTTCCAAAAGAAATCCGCCATGTAAATAAATAATAGAACACGGTGATACAGCTAGCAGACTCTTCAATTAACCTCGACCCAAAAAATCAAGTTAAGTGATAAGGCTCCCACTACCAACGATAGAATAGTGATACATGACTTGAAAGACTCCCTCTAAGCACTAGAAAAACAAAACTTGAAATGAAAGTATACCCCCCCGTTCCCAAACGATAAACCAAGATTTGACATACAACTGTGACAGCATGATAAAGAACAATATATAATTGAATAATGCAAGTATTGAAAGTGAATCCTCAAATGAACAGCATCTATAATCCCATAATTGACGAACAAACAGCAACACCGTGAAATCTGATGGAACTAGCCTCCCAGTTTAATATAAATGCAAGTGATAACCATGAAGATAACTCCAAATAACAAACGACTAAGAACAGAACATGACTAACAAAACTCAGGCTCCTTTTAGATAAATGGATATAGGTGTATCTCTTTTTATAATGGAGATAAATATAAATATGTATTATCATCATCATGGAATATGCTGTCTATGGACTTATGATCAGTTCTTGTAGGGCAAGTGTTTAATTTGAGCTTTGTGGAGGTTTGGCCGCTCATTAGTCGTCATCTTCGTCCCAATCACCATCGTCGTCGTCATCTTCATCCCAATCATCATCGTCGTCGTCATCGTCGTTCAAGAACACGACCTGCTAAGTCTGTGATATCTCCCACCAAGCTCGTAAAACAGCCAAGCCTCCATTTTGTGTTTCTACAGTGCGTCCTAGCCCGCGATCGTTAGGATCTCCTTGGACAAAATGCACATTTGGCTTAGTAGGATTGCTATCACTGCTGTCTCCTGCTGTAGCGTCACCGTTCATAACGTGCTGATTCGAAGAGACTGGCCATGGTTTACCTTGGGAAACTGGAAGGCGGCCCTGTTCGTCCTCAACGCCGGGGATATTCATCTTGGGCAGGCTGCCGTTGCCCCAATCACCCACTCTCTTAATGGCGTGGTTGCGGTAGTCGACCATTGCGGCGGTCAAGGGAACACCGCCATGGCTTGGAACGTGGTCCGTTAAATTAAACAAGCCAGCACTCCACCAGGTACCGAAAATGCCCTTCTTGTTACGTGTGAGGAGGGCGGCTTCGGCGTTGTGCTTCAGCCATGGGACATATGAACGACAAGCACGGGCGTGTGTCTCGGCAATGCCATCAAACTGCTTAGTACTGTAGCCTGGGGACTGCCTCGAAGGCTCGACGTCAAGCTCGTCGGCTGATAGGGGCGAGCAAAAGTAGGTTAGGTGGTGGAAGAAGATTCCCTTGAACGTATGTCCGTTTTGTGAGCAACTGGCGCTGGAGTCACACACTTCTTCCAGGATGCCGCCGCGACCTAGGCCTCTCCATGGCGGGAGAAGGCCAGGCGGGAGGTTATCGATCTCGTCACTGGGGGAGCCGGTTTTAATGCTCCAGCCGGTGGCGCGAATAGCATTTTGAATAAGAGCATGACCCTCATTTAGATATGAAGAGCTCCCCGTGGCAGCCCATAAGCCACGCTGGCCGGTGAGAAGAACGCCCTGATTGTATGTGAAGACCATCTCATTACGCTGGTCACACTTGGTACTACCATTGTTCCCCGAGATATGGAAGCCGTCTGTGAATAGCCCTTGGTCGTTGGTCATGTTAGAGTTCAACAGCCATTTATAACCCTCCACTGCCGCCTTAAGGAACTTAGGATCTTTGGTCGGAATGGAGCCCGACGGCGTTGTCATCCATGGCGAGGTTATATCGTCACCAGGGAAGTTTAAATACATTTGGATAGAAGCCGCAATCCATAGTTCGTTGGTTATGGCGTTTTTGTACACCCACTCATGCGGGTTCCAGTTCATTCCGCCGTTACAGAGATCAGTGCCCCAGCCTTTGCTAGCCAGTTCCCAGAATATCCGGGCTCGATGAGCGAATGACCGCACCCAATAGTTTCCATACCACGGCTGGCTTTCGAGGGCATCGTTGATCTCGGGAACAGCCTGTGCGCCAACCTTTGATCTCGTGAAATGGGTCTTGCCATGCTTGTCAACAAATTTGAGGGCTTCGATCCAGCCAAGAACAACCCACAGCATGTCATCGTAGGCCTAGTGAGTATTGTTAGCAGATATGTCCAATGTTGTGCATCAAATGTAGATACATTTACCTGTCCACGGATCGACAGATAGTTCTGGCCGAAATATGAGGCTATTGTTTGTGAAAAGTACAGGTTGATGATGTTTGCCTTTGTGGCATTCTCTGCTAGATCCATATCAGAAAAGGCATCCGATAGCGATGTTGTCATTCCAGACACCACAGTCTGGATAACAGCCGCAGTCCAGTCGATAGACTTCGGCCAAGTCCCCAATTCAGAATGGAAGAATTCTTCTTGTAGGACAGAGAGAGCGTAGAATGCATCGTCGAGCACGCTTGGATCGGCCTGCGTCGTCTTTTCTACGGGACTTATCGGGGCGTCGTCAAGAAAGGTTGCCGGCGTCGACGGCCAACACCTACCCTCAGGAACATTAGGGGAGTCGAATATCGAACAGACATATTTTCGGCGGATAGTTCTGACTCGGCGGTGGTGATCGGACTTAAGGTTCAGTGCGACAACTGAGATCAGAAAGAGATAGATCAGCAGTGATCTCATGTTTGGTATATCGTGATAGTGATGTGTAAGAAACGAGTGGATTGGGGGACTCGCGTCTATAAGAGAGCCAATGCTAGGCCGAATGCCCGCAAGGAGACGTCAGAAAGTATGCAGTGCTATATGCAGCGGTATCTAGAAGGTAGGAAGGGTCGTATAGATATTGGAGATGGTGCGGGTGCAGTCAGCTGCTAGGTTGCATGATCCAACCCAGGCCTTTCTAGTGGGTTCAAGGGTCGCTATAGGCGATATGTATGAAGGTGCGTTTTTGTATCAATGTCGATGTATACGAATGGCAAGCGATATGTGCGTTGTTGTTGGTTGTTGTTGATCGTGAAGCTGTAATAACACTTCTCGGGTATCATGAAGGCAGATCCGAGCTGCGACACAGCCCCTCTCAGCTCCAAAGCTCAGACGCAGTGGGCAACGTGATAATTCTAATGAGTGAATCCAGGCGAAAACAAAGGGCCTTGGCGGGTTGGAGGAGTCTAACAGCAGAGAAAATAAGTGGCAGAAAGATGCAAGATACAGCAAAGAAGCGATAAAAGAACAAAAAAAAGGCTTAGCGGCACGAAAACAACGGAAATATATAAGATGTGCATCGAGTATAAATCGCAAGATACACGATGTTTGTGGAAAAAGAAACGAAAGGCTGAGTTTAGCATAGCGGCAATTTTGCCGCCTGACTGCATTTTGTGTAGAAACAACTAAAGCAATCACGCCGAACTCAAAGACATGCCGAATGCGCCCAAGACCAGAAACAGGGGCAACTCATACGTTCCCCAAGACAAGTGAGTCCACAGGACAGGCTGCTTTGCTATTCACCTAGTGTCATGGGAAGGTGTCCGGGAGCTGTTTCGGTCGATAGATATATGCTCAATGATCGTCAACGGTGGCACTGATTGGCAGTGTGCCCCGTGGGCTTTGCATCATGCCTGTGATGTCGTTAGTCGGGAACCTACAGATCCTGCGTTTCATACAATGGCAACCGGTGTCTAGTGACCTCAGGAGCGCCTGGGTCACAACTTGATTCCTGCCGGTGTTCTGAGCGTTAGCTGCGTGTTTACTCGATCACTTACACAGACTGCCAGATTATAGGCACGGCCGAAACGACCGAGTTGACACCTTCAGCTTATGGTCCATCTCAAGCCGTGTTCAAGTGCCTTAATACTATGTGGATTAATCAATATTGGTGCCGAGACACTTTATTTATAGATATTATTGGTCTTGCTGGCGACCATCTGACAGCAATGGACCATACTTAGTAGACATTCATCCATGTCTTGTCCTGCTACATGCATACAGTGGAAGATGGCAATATTGCGGGGTATATCAAGTAGACTGCCCTGCCTACAAATGTCATCTTATCCATTGTTATGAAACTTGGTTGGCCTATATTCGCCATACTTTAGGATGTCTGTCTGCTTAACAATTATAATTCGCGCAACTGCGTGCATTATTGTCAGCAATGGATATCTTAGCTGATAAAGCCTTGCGTCGTAACGTCGTGATAGCAAGAGACGCGTGATTCAGGAACATGCTCTTATCGACAGACCCTAAGACTGAGCATGTTTTGATATTGGCTGGGTGAGGACCTTTATACAGTTGGTAAAGTTCGTGATCCTTATCAACATATTTTTGATTACCCAGGTACGTACCTAGGGTTGTTTATAAGGGTTGCAAAGCGCAAGTCCCGGGACCCACTTGCAGGTTATTGTTTATGGGCTCAACTCGCGCTAAGCCAGAAAGAGCCGAAAATCAACAAAGAGCCAGGGCGCCTCAGATAGTGCCTGCCGTTTCCCATCAAGCAAATAAATCGTTTTCCCCGTTGCTGCATCACAATTTTATGCTGCTATTAAATTACTAGTCTTGCTTCTGCCAGCTCAAGTCATTCATCGTGAGCATCAGATTTGACTTCTAGGTCGTTCGCTCATTATCCGTTGTCTTCTTTCCTTCTATGCATATTATAACGAGAAGCTCTTTGTTGTTTATTAGAGAGTATCCTTTCCATCACGCGACGCTCGCAACCTTGCCAGACTCGCCTGGCCACCATATCCATCCAATCTACCCTGACGCGTCTGTTTAGCTATAGCCACTCTAGATATCTATCACCATGGACATAGATTCGCCGGAGGGTCGCTATCGCTCGCGCATCTTGCGGGAAATGAATGCGAACCGCGAAAACCCTTTCAACTCACCACCATCTTCCACTGGATCCCACGGCACACTAGACCCTACTATCACTTCAGTATACACCGACCCCGAAGGCGAGTCGACTCGCAAGCTCAACGACGACATCGCCCGCATCACCGGGAACGGCCGGAAGCCTTCTATAGACTGGGAAGCTATCCACAAGAAATGGCCCGGTTTCTACCCTAAGCCTAAGCCTTTGCCTACTGACGCGCGAAAGTCTGCCGCTAAAGGAAAAGAGTCTGCTGCTGCTACGGCTCCCTCGTCGCCTACATACAATATTGAGTCCGAAACTAAGGAGAACCGCCCACCTAAGGCTGCGAAGAAGCGTTTCAGCATGGACGATTTTACTCTTGACTCTTTCACTGGTTCTAGCAGAACCCGTGCCGAGATGCAACCGCGTGTCGAGAGTGAATCCGACGCGTCCTCTCTCCTCAATTTTTCGCCTGATCGCCTGAACCTACCGCCACCCACGCGTTTACCATACCAACCACAAAATCGCAGCCCGCTGGCTAGAGAACACACCAGAAGCCCATCCACGCCAGATGGATCGCCAACTCCAGTTAGACGCACATCTCTGCCGGCCATTCTCAGTAAACCTCAAACCCACACTGTTGAGCCAAGCCCACTCAAGGTTCAAAGAAAGCTCAATTTCGCCCAGCATGTACTGTCTAAAGAGGTCAAGGCTGCTACCAAGCAACAGAAGAAGTCCCAGAAGCAGCCGGCTGCCACCGATTCTCCAGTGACTCGGCGAAATCGTGCGCAGTCAACCCAAAACGATACCGAAACAATGGGCTCCACTGGCCGTTCGTTCATCTTGCCTGATGTCTCTAATCTTGGTGATTTTGTATCTGGAACTCTCCGCTTCAACGGAACTGTGAAGAATGGTGTACCAATTCTTGTCAAGCACGGCAAAGTAGTTGATATATGCGATAACAAGAATGTTTCCAAAGGACACGCTGAAGTCGATGGCTTCAAGATACCCGAGGATGAGGAGCATATCTTTGTTTCTATGGATATGATTCGAGATGAGATAGTCGCTCTTCAGGAGCATGATGACATGGTCCAATCGTATGCCGATGACTTGCAACAGGAAGTTGAAGAACTCCAGGCCCAGATCGACATCCTCAAGGGTCGTAGCTACGGAAATACTTTGAATCTTGAGAAGAACTCAGGAGAAAAGGTTGCTATCAATGAAAGCTTGATGGAGGAGAAAAAGCGTAAGTTTCCATTGTTTAAATCTTAAAATTTTTTCTTATAACTGACAAATCTGTAGAACTTGAGGAGGAAGTCATTGTTCTGCGCTTCCGTCTACAGGAGATGACGCAAAAGTACGAGACCGCCGAATCCGAAAAGCATAGCGCAACAACTGAGCGCGAACGTGCCATGAAGAAGCTCCAGGCTGCTTGTGAGAACATCAATGATCTTATGGGTAGACTTGATATGAGTGAGCATGAACTTCACGTAACTCAGAAACAACTTGACGCTACTACCGAAATGCACGAGTCTGACGAGGCTCTCATCGCTGAGATTAACGCCCTGAAGCAGTCTAGCACCAAACTGCGCTCGGACAATGAATCAATGAAGTATGAATCTCAGTCTATTCGCGAAGATAGCAACAACCTTCGCAAAGAGAATGAGTCTCTGAAGCGTCAAGTAGAGTCTCTACGCCACGACAACAGCAGCCTTCGCAGAGAAAATGAATCTTTAATGATGGAGAACCAATCTCTGCGCTCAAACTCGCGCACGGTCACGAGCGAAAACGAGGAGCTTCGCAAGTCCATTGATTTGGCTAAGGGCGAGGTTTCTGGTGCCCGCGTTGAACTTGAAAGACTTCAAGAGATTGTCACTAAGCTCAAAACTGAAAAAACGACTTATCGCCAAGACAACGACAGTCTTGTTCGCAACAACGACAAGTACTTTACCGACAATAAGACACTTCGTCTTCAAGCGTCCAAGTTTGAGCGTAACCTGCAAGATATCAACTCAGACAATGACAAGTTGAAGCAAGAGGTTGAGTTTCTCAAGAGCCAGATGGAACATCTACGCAATGCTCCTGTTCAGAACAACACCGCTACACGGGGAATTGAAGAGGAGAATATGACATCTGCATTCTTCATCCCTGACATTACCGTTCATACTGATGACGACACTGCACCTATTGAGAGCACTCGCACGTTCAACAAAAGATTGCTTGCTCATAGACGAGAGCAGCTGCTGCAACAGACTCAAACTATCGATCTGACGTCTGGCGTCAAGGAGAACACTCGTAACGTCGACTTTACTGAGACATCCTTCAAGGACATGGAGACGGGTGAGATTGAGGACGATGGCTTTGACACTCGGCCACAGCAGTCTAAGCCAGCCAAGAGTGGTAACTCTGTGAAGTTTGATGTCCCTGATATGACAGCCTCTACTGAGGAGAACACACGAAACTTTACATCTGCTTCGGCTGCCAACCGTAGTAGCAAGCGTCGTAGTTCAATCAAGACACCCCAGCATATTCAACATGATGACACCGAGACTGGTAGCATTGGTTTCGAGTCGAATGAAAACACTACGAACAACTTCTCTGTTCGTTTGGATGCTAGAGCGCAGACTAATATAGAGAAGGAAGCCGCCAACACGACAAAGTCTAAGAAGATCCTTAAGAAGAAGTCCAATGGCAACATCACACAAGATCTTACCAACATGAGTCTCGGCCAATCTCGCATGCAGAACATGACCCAAAATTTGACAGAGCAGTTTAGCCGACGTTTGGACGGTGGTAATACAGTTGATTTCACGCTTCACAGTGCTACTGATGGCATGACTAGCGGAGTTACTGCTGATGGACTCACCCGTGAGGCCACTAGGGAGCTCACAAGGAATGCCCCCAATGCCACTGTCGCTTCTGTAATGAACAAGGAAGCTTGCCCTGCTCTTTCTGTCGATGCCCGCAAGGTTCTTGATGAACTTTGTGAGCACAGCTGCCGTAACTGCAACGTATGCTCTCGCATCTCAACACACAAGAACATAATATCTATGACTGAGATGAGTGAGGGTAAGAAACGGATTTCGGTTCCACGTCCTGTTCCGGCTAGCGAACGGGTGTCGATTGTTGCTGCGTACCACTTTGAGGATCCAACCATGCGTCCTTCTCAGCCCCCAGGAAATGCTCTAGCCATTGTGATCAAGGCGTTGGAAGACGAGTCTGAGCACCTCAACATGGATCTGACTGCTCTACAGGCCAAGTACAATGCCCTCGACAAGTCTTTGGGCAAGAGAGAGCGCAAGGAGATTGCATCGCAGCTTAGAGCGATTCTCAAGAAGCTCGAAGCCAAGAATGACCAGATCTACTCTCTGTATGATGTTCTTGAAGGTCAAAAACAAGCTGGACAGGCTATGACAGAGGAGCAGTTGGAGACGACCATCATGAGCATCACCGGAATGAACGTTGCCGGCGTTGATCTTAGCCAGCAGCTGACATGGGAGGCAATCCGCGACCCATAGAGGAACTTCATAGTGGGATCAAAGATACTTCAGTTTGTTACATTTTTCTTTAATTACGATGAGGGGGGCTGCAGGAAAAAAAGCCCGGTGGACTTCATCATGACTTTGTTTTAGTATTTGGGCAACGGCTATGCACGGGAAGTTGGGATTTAGGGCACGCTTTGGAGTCTTCTTTACAGAGTTGATTTGCATCATTGGCGTTTTTTTGTATAATTTTCATTTTTACAGTAGGAGATCGGGATTTCGATTATCTCGGAGTTCATGAATTGTTCCTTTTGCGGATGAGAATGAGTTATTCTGTTCGGTGTGTGTTAGCAAATTGGTTACAAGAACCCCAGCGCTTGATTGTGTAGAGTGGTACTGAATCGTCATTAGTATTAGTTAACATTGGAATTACACTATATAACAAAAGTACTCAATAGTGCAGATTTGTGAAAGAAGAAAAAAAGAATTGAGGTTTTTATCTTAAGACTGGACAAGCTAGACTGTAGCCTGCATGACGGAGATATCAAAGGTGAGTTAATGGGTCGGATCTATGTAATCAACAAAAACAGGATATACAGAGCGTAACAAAACAAAATTTCCGACAAATAGGGCAAGAATACACGGTAAGACAAGAAAGGTACTACTAGGACTAGCATAGAATTTGGTTACTCTTCATCCTCCTCCTCGTCTTCATCATCATCGTCATTGGTGGCTTCTTCAATTGCCCGCTGCTCGTCCTCCTTGCGCTTCAGCTCGTCATCTCTGCGCGCTTGCTCCATTAGCTTTGTCTTTTCCGATTTTAGCGTGCGCTGAACAGCTAAGTAAGCGCCGAGTGGCGTGTTCTCCCAGTCAAACTCGCGCAAGAAGGCGTCGACCTGGGCACGGTCCCTGGGGGCAAACTCGACCTTGGCGCGCTTCTCCTCAATGAAGCGCGTGTTAGCCTCAATCTTCTTGATCAGCAGCACTAAGCCGTTGGCTACCTTGGCATTACGGTTGCCGCCGGTCTTCTTACTCGTCTGCTTCAGCCACCGCTTGACCTGAATGACGACGGGAAGGGCGAGTTCGGGGAAGGCGATGTTGGTGGCCCACAGGCCGAAGAACTCGCCGAGGAGCTCGGTGACTTGTTCGCCTAGACCGTCCTGGTACA
Organism: Endoconidiophora polonica; assembly: GCA_001856765.1. Classification (NCBI taxonomy): domain Eukaryota; kingdom Fungi; phylum Ascomycota; class Sordariomycetes; order Microascales; family Ceratocystidaceae; genus Endoconidiophora; species Endoconidiophora polonica. The sequence continues at coordinate 33,788 of LXKZ01000194.1, read as the reverse complement.
CGCGGGTTTTTTGGTAGGCTTTGGAGGCCTTGTAGTTGACAGAGAAGTCAAGCGGTTTTTGCGTGCTGTTCTTGGGCGCCTTGCGCATCTCAGCAGAGTTGAGCACCTCAATGAGGGCGGGGGCGACGGGAATATACGAATCGGTGGCGCGGGAGATACGCAGGAGCGAGCGCACCAGGTGGAAACGGAGCGGGAAGTAGGTGGCAGTGGGAATCAAGCGTAGCGCGCCGAGGGTCACCTGCACCAGCGGGTAGACGAGCAACTTGAGCTGGTTCTCCTTATCCCCGGCCTCGGCTAGACGAGCGCTTGAGCAGTGCTCGGCTAGCACGCATGACCAAAAGTCGAGCGAGTGGGTGTATTGCCAGTTGTAGATGATGCGGAAGGCGTCGTTTTGGTTGTGCACGATGCTGTTGCGCAGATGGATGGCGGCCTGGCGCACGAAGCCGAAGGCTGTGGTGTAGCCGATGACGGGATCAATGCCCCAGAGACTGGCGGCACTGTTCTTCATTAGATTGATACCCTGGATAGTTGTGGCGTTGGTGACGCGGCAGCCCTGGATTAGGCCTTGGTACGTCTCCTTGAGCACAGCTTCGCGGATGCCGCGGTCACCGATGACAACGGTTTTTCTGAGCACCATGAAGGCGGTGATGCGCGTAGTTTGCGCGCTAGCAGGCTGGGCCCAGAAACGCACAATGGTCTTGATCAGAGCCTTGAGGAGCTTCTTGAATGATAGCAGGTAGGGAATGAGGGGCTCAAGAGCGCCAATGGTCAACTTGAGGGTCTTATCATCCGACAACGTTGACAGTAAATGCATGATGGAGGCAGTGTAAGTCTTGAGGAGGGTAGACAGAGTCTTGAACTTGCTGCCCTCAGTTTGGACGTAGGCACGGCCGGCCGAAGACTCTTTGACGGGCAGGTGGTGCTGGATAACAAGAGGAAGATGCTTGAGCGCTACCAGAACGATGTCGTTGAAGGCCTGGGGATCCGAGATCCGGAAGCGCTGGCGCGGGTCTTCGTCGACAGAATCGTTGTTCAGGTGAGCAGCACTGCGGAAGGCCAAGACAACCTGGCGGGCAGCTTTGAGTGAGAACGTCTCCTCCATCGACTTCTTCCAGCGTACAATGACTTCGCGTGTTAGCTCGCTGCCAATCTCGGGCTCGACGACTTTTTCGGGCTGCGCCTTTTTCTCCTTCTTCTCCTTGGCATCCTTCTTCCGCTTCTTTTTGGGCTGTTCGATAGCCTCCGCATCGTCGTCTTCGGCACCGCTTAAAGCATCGACTTCAGCTAGATCGGCGGCATCGTCAAAGTCGAGGGCTTCGGGGTCGTTGTCCCGAAGGTACTTGTAGAATTCGGGGTCCTTGCTGGCTAGATCGTCCATGGCTTTCTGGTTCATGCCCTCGTCATCACTGATATCGTCATTTTCACTGCCACTAAAGGCCCGGTTATCATCGTCATCGTCAGAGCTATCGTCTTCGGCATCCTCGTCGTCACTGTAGCCAGTAGTGTCGACCTCGATACCGCCGTCCTCGTCACCGGCTTCGCCATCGCGCTTTCTCTTGCCTAGCTGAGCGGCGGTTTTCTGCGATTCGGTGCTGTCAAGAATCTCAAAGCCGCCCTTGAAGAACTCGTCTACGCTCATTGCGCTGACGTTGGCATCGCGCATCTTGGCGCCCCGCGGCAATTTAGGCGCAAGGGTGTTGTTTTCTTCGGTGCCCTTGAGGAAGTCGTCATCGCGGTGCTTTCGTTGTTGTGACTTGGCCTTGATTTGCTGGCGTTGCTTGATCTTTGTAGAAGCCTTGCGTTTTTCAAGAACGCCCTTGAGGTGCTTCTTCTCGAACTTTTTCGTCGCTTTCGCTGGCTTGCCCATTGTGAAAGAGAGGGAGTAGGACAGAGCTTAGAGAGGGTATAAGAAGTATAAAGCCGTGAAGGTAAAGGATAGACAAAAGAGCTTCTGTAACTATTAATATGGATGACAGAAAAAGACTGGAAGAAAAGACGTTCATTCGGCAGTAGTCTCTATCGATGCTTGTGGGGGTTTACTTTATACGGCATTCGAAGATGCTCGATAATCATTTTTTTCTTGAAATTTTTAGGACGGACAAATTTCTGGCGGGCCTCTCTTATCTTATCGCAAATCCACTAGTCTGCTTTAGGAAGAAGCCAAAGGTGGTGAGCTTGCTTTTTGCCCACCCCACGTCACTCCAAATGAAGCAGTGCATTTGAAATGCGACGAATTCTTGAATAAGTTCTGTAAACTGCAAACTCGATCAAATATTACAAGTTTTCGCAGGCGGGATGTGACCCAGGACCATAATTAGCCCAACATGTCAACTCAACCCTACGCGCCGATGCCGTACAGCTACGTGCCCAACACTTCTCGATCAGCGACTATCAATCTAGATGAGGTTTGTATGGCTAGTTTTAGTGGCTCTACTTGTACAAGCTAACTAGCCGTAGGAAGTGAAACTCGCAACAACTCGAACGGAGAGTGACATGCAGGAGTCGCTAGCAGAGATATTTAGCATCTTGATCACTTTGGACGCCCTGGAGAAGGCTTTTCTCAAAGATGTTGTACCTGAAATGGAGTATGCCGAGATCTGTGAGCGCCTTTTGAAGCAATATAAATCTATCCTGGCAGATGACATGGTAGCGGCGCATTTCGAAAGTCTTGAATCGTTCAAATCTGAGTGGGATGTAAGTCGACTCACGCCCCTGGTATATTAGTCGTCTATTAACGTAGTATCTTCCCAATAGCTTGAAGTACCTCGAGCAACTGAACGAATCCGTGTCGGAATGCCGGCTACGACCATGTCAGCCTCATCGGCGCCCGTACAAGCTGCAGTTTCTAGTAATGCTAATGGCATACTGATTGCCGAGGCAACACAAGAGTTCATCACATTTCTTGACGCGGTCAAACTTGGCCTTCTTTCCAAAGACCAGTTGCATCCTCTACTATCCGATGTGATCCAGTCTGTGAATAAAGTCACCGATAAAGACTTTGAAAACCGTGGCAAGATCGTGCAATGGTTAATATCATTGAACCAAATGAAGGCAACAGATGAATTAAGCGAGGACCAGGCCCGGGAGCTGGAAATGGACATCCAACAAGCATACAATGGCTTCAAGCGTGTACTATCGTGACATCCCCCCCCCCCCCCCCAAAGAAAAAAAAAACTTAAACTTAGTAATTAGTATCTTGACTTACTATAATAATCGTACATAACCGTCTAATCCATTTCCATATGACTATACTAAGAATGTCCAAAAACTTGGATACACAAATTCATCCTCGAAGATTCGTCTGACTTGCTCGAGAACGAACCGCTCGACCTTGCCCACGTTTTTTAAACTCTGCTTGCCACTTTCCCGCTGGCCGATCTCGCTTTCGACCCGGATTTCTTGCAAAAGACCGCCAAACTTCTTACCACGATGAGCATTGCTAGGAGCAGGATTGCCAGCAGCAGCAGCCGCCATGGCCTCATCGAGCTCGGCAGCATCTGGGCCGACAGCGGCGAGGGCATCTTCTGGACTCAAGAAACAAAAGTGGACTCGCTTGCGGATATGGGCCAATACGCCAACACCATCAAACGTCAACCCAGTGACGTTCAACTTGACAGGGATTCCTACAAAGCTGGGCATGGGATAGTCGAGTAGGATCTCTGCTGTGAGAAGCAGCTTGATGTTGCCGGCATAGCGGATGCGAAAGACAACTTGTACATCATCTGGCCGTGGCTCCCGATAGCGCGGCATCGAATCACTGCCTTCATCACTAACTCCATCGCCGATCTGTTCGCCGCTGTCTGCTTCATCTTGCTCGCCAGTTTGGCTGGTAGCTGACGCAGCAGCCGTATCTATATCATCTAAAATCACCGCATCGTCCCCGCCAAGGCCGGTGCGTCGATCCCGCAATTCCGCCAGCAACGCGTCTTCGGCTGCCGATGTAACAGAGCCGATGGAGGGATTTCTACTATGTCCACTGACCCCGGTCGACGACTTTGCAGTTTTCGTCCCGCTGGGCATGCCGTCCCGCGCGACAAGCTTGGAGCTTTGTGGCGTTGCGCTGCCGTTCCACGGAACTGGTAGATGGGCGCCGGCGACGGCGGCCAGCGGAGTTTGTGCGCCCGACCAGCCGGCGCCGAGATGCGTTTGCTGGAAATAGTGTAGGTTCGATGTGCCACCTGGAACGCCAGGAGTAGTTGCGCGCCAAAACTGGCCGTCGTTCATGGAGAGACCATCTCGAAAGCGTTCCTCAGCATCACGACCGCCAATAATCCGTCGGCGGCGCTCAAGCTCAAGATCTGCGACAAGGTCTTCTTCGTCCTCTTCGGAGTCGGCATTGTCTACGTCTGGATCTTCTTCGTAAAAATCAGGCAGGGGATCTGTAATGTCCTTGAGCTCTAGTTCTGGGGCGATGTCACCGAATGAAAATGAATGAACCTTGACTGACTTGAGAAACCGAGGTAAAGGTACTGTTTGGAACTTCTCGTGGACGAAGTCTCTGATGCTGGAGGCAAGAGCGTCCCCTTCTGCACCGCTAGTTATGGCTTCCCAGTTCAGGTCTATAGACATGATGATATTGGTTCCTTGAAGTTTTGAAGCTTCTTTGATTCATACTAATATATAGGATTAGCGCAGTTGATGGGATGTGGTGGTCGAATTGATATAACTAACTATAAAGCGGCTTAAAAGTGGACTAGTATCTTCATAGTTCTAGAAACCTAATAAGATTGATGAAAAAAAGTGGACCTGCTAATGCCAAGCTTGTAAACTGTCATGTTAGACGAAGGGAGATTTATCACGGGTCAGTAAGAGGTATTTGGTTCATGTATTAGTTACGTAGTTACTAATATCTTATGTAATTAAATTCGTGAAAAAAGAGACGTCACAATTGAAACAATTATATGCTCAGACTATAAAGCGAATTTGAATAGCACTCACTCTCTATCAATACTAAGCTGGGAATTGAAACTTAAAATCAATCTAATCATGCGATAATCGTATATGTCCGGAGCATGCCTTTCTCATAAATCATATTTACTAGTTATAATCATCGCTATCACTCAATCCGCTACTATCATCATCCTTACTAATGTATGACTCTACCAGCGCATTATTCTGAACTTTCTCTTTGCCCTTCTTCGTATCTTTTTTGAGACAGATTGTTTAGAGCGAGAACGATGAGTGCTACTAGACCGCCTGTTGTCAGGGTGTCGGGGTGAAGAGCTTTGTTTTTGCCATCGAGAGGAGTGAGTTGATTCTGAACGTTGATTAATGTAGCATGAGGACGCTGTCTGTAAGTTATGTAATTGTGGCTGGCTTAATCGGCGAATAGACTTTTGGTGAAGTTGTTGCCCAGGATAGCCAACATCCAAATTGTTGAACTGTATGTTGGCATATCTAGTTAATGGTGGTGGCGCTCGGAGATTGTTATCTTGCTCATATCTTCTCTCTTTTGCCATAGCAGCATGTCCCTCTGGGGTGTCATGATGTATGTTCTTCTAGAAATTGATCAAACTGCTGCATAGTTTCTACTTCTAAAAAGATCAGCAACAACCGAAAGAAGATCTTCGACGCCTTTGAGTCTCTGCCACTCACCATAGAACTGGCGATATCTTACCGGAAAACTTATCTCGATGACGAAGAGCTTCGTCGCCGCCGTGTCAATCTTTTCGCAACGATGCTACATGGAACATCTGGCATGATGCAGCTTCTATTGCCTGGACGGTATAGTGAGTTTCTACCTTTGTTGCCAATAATCCCTCATCTAACATGCATACTATCAATGAGGCAGATAAAAAGATCGCATGAAGGCGTGGTGCGGCAAGTTCTCTACTGAATCTATCGACAACATAATATCCGCCGTAAAGTTTGCCGTAAAACCCGTAAAATCATTGTTGGATGCATCATGGCCATTGCAACTACAAAGAGTTGCTGCACACTCAATGGCCTCATTTAACCTACAAGAAGCCAATGGGATGAAATTGGATGCTATGTGTAATGCTATTACTATGATGGAAGCTACGCTAAACAAGTTGATGCAACGCATGAATAGGAAAAAGATGGGAAAGCTTACATCCGGCAATGAAGGCACCGAACTTTGTCGTGTCCTATACGTGTGTGTGTGTGTGTGTGTGTGTGTATATAACGTCTACCTACATTGCTACGCAATCAAACGACGCCAGACGATCTTGAGGTGCTCATACAACAATCGGTTGATCGACCGGAATGCCGTGAGACCGTACGCTTTTTAGATATAGCTGATCATAAACATGATGTGACTCATGATATGCTCGCAAGGCACCGCGATGCTGCACCCTTGATGATCTTCCTTGATAACAGTCAGTATAAACTCACCATGCATGCCCTTTCACTTTCGACCATTATGTATGGATTTCAGGTACTGATTCTCCCCACAGTCTTCAGTGCGCGTGTCCCACATGATCGCGAGACAAAGTTACTCGATACGTCAAGTTTTTTCTAGTCTCCAAAATTTGAGATATCGTTCTGGAAGCCGTTGGCACTACTGGATACATTAATGATGTCGCCGAAGATCTCGATAAAGTGGCAAGATCATTTCATGATCTCAAAAAGCTTGACTTCGCACGCTGGATGTCTGTCTTAAAATCAAATATTGTCTCGAGAGTTCTCCAGTGTTACAACTCGGACAGCTATCTCATTATGAACGATTATAGCGATGGTGAGCCCACAGTAGCAAACGAAATGTCTTTGACATCGGCGTTTTTGATAACGGAACTAATGCAGCAACCGTTTCCTGCTATCTATCTTCACTTCTTTTGTGGGCTTCAAGCTAGAAACAAGGACGGAAACATGACACTCGAGTTTCAGGTTTTCAAGGCTGTTCTGAATCAAGCATCTGCAAACGACGATGGAACGATGGTATTTTGTGTGATTGATGACATATTAGAAAGTTTAAGCGGCCGGAATGGCGAGAAGATGTGAAATTCCGGATGAGAAGTCTACACTCTATGACGACGGATCCGGAGGTGAAAACTCGATTTGAGCTGATGATTGTTACCGGCACATCTGTTTATAGGGACTTTAAGCATGAGCTACATACCCTAATAAACACCACGTGATGGTACTGCCTAATGCGGACCTTGAGCCGCGCAGAGGCAGAATAATATTGAACATCAATCAATCAACCACGTGATGGTACCGGTCGATGTTTACGACGATGACAAATGGGTAATACTGGAAAAGCGATGGTCGGGAGCCGTTGGCTATAGAAGATACAGGATACTGAACAGTACTTGGTCCTCACCTCGTACTCTTCTATGTCATTATCTGCTGCAAACAGATGGTCCTGTCATGCCATCTACATAAACTAGCTACTATCCCTAGAATCTGGAATTTCAACTAGACAAAGGGTTATCTACAAGGCACAATTGCTCGGATACTGGTGGCCCGTTCAGGTCACGGTGATGTGGAAACTTATCAGGAAAGACTCAAGCAGACCAACTCAGTGAATAACAAAGGAGTCTCAGGCTGTAAACAAAGGCTGTGAACAACAGAAGACCCTTTGGCACCCTTAGTATGGTGTCGACAACTTGTGGAACATAATGAGTAAGGCCTTGCTTGGTCAGAAAGCTGCTGATAATTTCTCGGCTATATGACTATCTTTGTTTTGTTCTGTGCGCTAACCCTAACTGCACAATATAACAACCTAGAAACATTTCTAATGCTTGAAGGTTGAAGTCAATCTTGCAGTTACCTAATCTGTCTAATAGGCCAGCCCATCGTCGCACAATCCCTATGATTCCAGTAAACCGTTAGATAGTGATTACAATTATAACGATAATTACAATCCACTACTATGAAAAACATAACAAATCAACTCGTCACTAGAAAGGGGCAATCAACAGAGGAGGGCGAAGAGGGTGACGGCGAATAAATGCATAGTAGACACAAGTCGTTATCAATATGCAATAGTAAAAAGAAAGGTAGTACTAATGGTATCATGAAATGCTATCACTACAACTAAATTGATTGGTAGATTCAAAAACAAGAAAGCAACAGACTGAACAAAAAGGACCTTCCATTGCGACCTGCTTTAGTATATGTACTTGGGATAAACAAAGCCATCGAAACTTTTATTCATCGAGCATGTTACGATGCAAGGGCTTCGGACCATTATTTTGAGTTGCTAGTAGACGCCAGCAATCCGGCGCCTGCAAGATATACCGCGACATGGCCTCACGGAAGCGATTCTTATACTCCCTGGGACTTGTTACTGTTGGCCGACTCCGCCCCCCACCGACTAATCCACGGTCCTTGATCCACGTCTCTAGCTTCTTGTCGAGAGTGTAAGTGCGGATGCAATCTACGATTCCGACGACGAGCTCGTTGCGTGGCTCGTCGATGGCTACCATCAAAGAATAGTCCATCACATTTTGCTTGCTGAGGAACAGCGTGTCGTTGTATACGGATGAGCGGAGCAGGCGTTTGGAATGCTCCCGCGCGAATAGGGGCGACTCGTAGATGTAATCGACCATATTCTCGTCCAATAAGACTTCGTCCTGGGCGCCAGTAGGGTCGACCTTGCGGTTTCGCATAGAGCCCTTAAGATCGAACTTCTTGGTAGGAGCACGATCATAAAACAGATTTTCCATAACAAGGAGATCGAGCCTGGTGTCGTTACCAGTGACGGGGTTCTTGATATATACCTGGAAGAAGCCGACCATCTTGGCAATGACCGAAGGAAGCTCGTGGAAGAGAGTTTCTGCCATGACATTGAAGTATGACGGAGCAAAGCTGAGAAATGCCTGAGTTTCAATTGGTGAAAGACCCTGATATGACTGTTAGTTTCCTACATGGTGTTGACTGAGAGATTGATTTTATTTACCTTAAGGATCAAGCGGTCATCCATAGTTTTCAAAAATACAGATTTACTCTTGCCACCACGAGAGTCCCATGAAATACAGCGTGCTAGAGATTCGACGAAGCGTTCAGCCAAACCACACTTGCGTCGCATGGCATCGAAATGACCGGCATAGAAGATCTTACAGAACATCTTCGAGGAGCCAATCTGAAACTGGAATTTGAGATGCGAGCCCGTCTGACTTATCAGCTCCCGCTCGAGCTCTTTTTGGTACGATTCGGCGTCAGGGCCGGATGGCACGCTTGGGTCACTCTCGTAGTCTGCTGGCGTCACCCTGTCATCGTGCAGATGTTTGTGGACGTTGTATCGGCTTTCAGCTAGCTTTTTACGATAATCCATAGAATTGAGGGCAAACGCAATCAGAGAGCTGGGCTCATCTTCGCGAATGACAATATTGGTGTCAATGAAGATATGCTCTGTGGCGCTGATTGGGAAGTCAAGCGGCGCCCAGCCACTAGACGAACGCTCTGCCCAGAATTTGGCAAGCATCTTGAGAAGACTACTCTTTTGATGTTTCGGCAGCTCATTGTTAGGGTCCTCAGGTACATCCTGCGAAAGATCTTCAAGGGATGCTTCAAGATCACTACCGGCTTCAAAGTCGCTACCAGTCTTCTCGGCACATTCCGCCTCCTTTAAAACAAGGGCAAGACTGTCAATGGTGATGCTGTTATCATGTACTTGCTCATGATCACCGTCAGATTCGTTGGCATGATCTTCCTCACGGTCTACATCTGTTTTGGCCTCGGCATTAAGGCTATGGCTAGGTTGGGGATTGTCTTTTCCATGCTTCTCTTCTGCCTTGGACTGGTCAGGAATAACAATGGCTTTGCCTGAGGCGGCAGAGGCCCGGCGGGGTCCACTAGGGCCTACAGAATGATCTTTATCCTTCAGTGACTTTGGGAACATTGGTGGTCGTTTGAGCTTCCGACGAAGGCGAGGTTCAGGCTCGGGCTCAGGCTCAACTTCAGGTTCAAACTCTTCAACAGCAGCATTGACATCATCGTAAACAACAATATTGGTGGCTGACGTGCGTGGCAGCATACTGCGCGGTTGTCGAAGTTTCTCTGACTCTTCGCGTTTTTTGCGATCACGAAGACGTTCGATCTCAAACTCTCGGCTTAGCTGTTCAAAATGTTTTGCAAGCGCCGAAATTTTAGGTGTCCGCTTAGGAGTCAGTCGGGGAATCGCAGAGCCACCCTTGTTTCTTTTGAGGTTAAGACCCAGGCGATCAACTAGGCGTTTGGGTTGGACTGGCTCGCTCGGTTCTGCATCAGAGGCAGGAGCAGGTATAGGGGAGGCAACGACAGGCGCCTTGTTATCCTTAGATGAGGAAGCACGAGAACTAGGATGAGGCTTCGTGAGTGTGCGTGATCGTGACGCCGGTACTGTTACGGCAGAAGTTGTTGCCCGCCGTGGCGTGAGACGAGGACGGCCAAGTTCCATATCCATACCCTCTCCAGCTGTGTGACTGTGTGGGAGATGCTGCTCCTTGCGTATTAGTTCGATTCGTTCGGAGAGACTGAGGTCACTTCCAGGTACATCGACCAATGCACGCGTTGGGGATCTAGTAACAGCAGGACTGGCAGTACGCGACGTCCGTGATTGCGCTAGCTCACGCTCGCGAGGACTGCTGGCCCTGCTTCCAAGGCGACGCTCTGGGCTGTCTGGTCCCGAAGAGCGACCAATGGCGCCAGGCTCTGGCGAAGAAGACGATTTTGGGCTGCCGATGACAGGTTTCGGCGATTTCGGTGGCGACTGGGGCGGCGAGATGGTATCCTTTGACTCGTGCATTATTGTGTACACCGGTAAAATATTGTCTTCTTCACCGTTAGCTTGAACAGCCTCCTCGTCTGAGACATGTTTTTCATTTTCAAGTCGATCTGGAGCGGCCTTGTCATCAGTCTTTGCGTCGAGCATGATAGGTTGAGGGGTATGTTCATCGCCAGCACTACATGCATCGGACAACGGAAGCGAGTCTTTGGAAGTATCGTCTTCAATGAACATCTTGCGAAGCTGTAACATAGTTAGTTGTCTTATGTCCTTGTCTGGCAGGAAGTCCGCTTCAAACTGCTGAAAAGCCATGTTCCAATCTTCAGACAAGTGCATCATTTTGCGCGACACGACGTTGAACGGAACAAGCTCGTAGTACTTGCTGTTGATGTAAACATCTTGCAGAACCCGTATAAGCTCCTTTTGGTCCTCCTGTGCCTTCTTGTGTAGCCTATCAATCTCTTCTTTACATGAATCTGCCTTTTCAGGAAGCACAGAGTCGATGCGGATGCTCTTGAGACGATTGACAACCGAAGCTATGAACTTAAGCCAGACATCTCGGTAACGATTATAAAGATCATTCTTAACCTTGATATCGTAATCTACTTTCCACGTGAACCGCTTTCTAGGCACGACGATTTCTAACAGATCGATTGGGTCGAGATGGAGGCGGATCCGGATATCAGCGACAGTAAAGTAGCGAATATGGTCTTGATGATAATCATGTGGGCACCCCATAGACTTCTCCAGTTGGAGACCTTGGCCCCAGAAAAGAAATTCAAGGTATTTACCAAACGAATATCGGTACGTATGGTCACTCATCTCTTGGGATGGAGTGTCCATTTTGCAGATTTTACAGTAACTCCACATCATTATCCCGACCTGAGGGGACGGGTTAACCTCGGTGAACACCGTAACCATCCGCTGATCATGGACATAGGTACGGTGATGATCTATCATCAACTGCGAGCAGTTGCTTGTTGGGCATACAGTTGCGTGTTCGTCATACAGCCGTTCCAGGAATTGCCCGAGAGTACAGTCAGTCTCCATATCAGCCTCTGGATCGCGGTCGATATAAAAGTGCATCGTAGCAAGATATGGCTCGACACACGGGATTTTGGTTGATGTGCAGATTACCGACTGCAACGTCATCAACGTTTGGTGCTCACTGGGATCACACAAGTCGATATTACCTTGCAGCACGTTTTCCCATAAACGCCGTTGGGTCTGATAAGCGTGGAAAATATTTTCATATTCAACTTCATGAGCAGCATGGATGATGCGCTTGACCTGAGGTGGGACGTCCTGTCCGATAGCATGCAGCATTTCAGGTTGTACGAGGACGAACCGTTTGTCGGCAATATCCGATTCTGGCTGCTGGCTAAATTCGAGACTATACTGCTCCGTGAGACGGCGCAGCTCATTCAAGCGGCGTTCAAGGGAACGAGCCTTTTGAAGCAGATATGGCTGGGTGAAATGAACGAATGGTGTCGAAGAAAGGATCTTGGTTTCAAACCGGTCAACTATGTCGCTATAGTAAGAGGGAATGGAATTATCATCGTTGATCAACGCCTCGGTAGGTGTCTGAGACCGAGGAGATGGGCAGCTGGAGTCCAACGGCTCAGATGGTACTACGTCGGAAGAGAAAGAATCGATAAAGGATACATCGGTCGTTATTTGTGGAATAACCTGACCACCGACAGTCATGACTGGTTCTGGCTGCGGGATATCAGTCACACTTTTATTGCCTTCAGAAGTAGGATCAGTGTTGCTGGTAGTGATCATAGGATTCAAAGCCAAATCGTCAAGAGGAGTATTGTTAGTGGCTTTGGTAATTGAAGTGGGTGATTTCACAGCACTAGCAGTCATGTCCTGACGAGAAGGCGTCGTTGTCAGCAAATCCAAGGTCTCTGGGACATGGACATATGAATCTTGAAGCATTGACGCCTCGAGTTTGAGATTATACAAAACGTATATCATGAATTCGACTACCTGCTTGAGCTTTGTCAAGACATTAGTATTACTTCCGCGGAGAGATATCGTGCTCCCGAGAAGTGGTACGCAGTCGTAAAGGTAAATATACGACTTCTTGCGTCCTGGGAATGAGTTGTTGACAAAAGTGCGAACCTCAAATTTACCACATTGACCTAGGCGGACGTCGGGAAGCGCCAGCATATCAACGGATTCAACAACGGTACATTCTGCGCAACGAGCTACAGCCTCCATTACAGACTTCTTGACGTTATAGGCTACGGAAATTCTGGCATCTGACAGCGCCTGCAGAGCAATGCCTGAGACACCTTTAGATGAAAGGATTAGATGAGGGCCAGTCTGGATGATCTTGCTGACGACAATGCGAAGGTATTCCTTTTCCTGGGCAATGACCGGCTCGATCTTAATCAATTGATGTTCTGGGCTACGCTGATATTCCAGCGCGAAGGATAGTAGTAGGATCTTGGGACGGATTATCTTGCGTGACATACTTTTCAAGGCTACATTCTTTGAGAAAACGATGCCTGCTGTGTACGCGGAATCGGATGGCTTGCCACCTGGTATCTTCTTGATCTTAATGTAATGTCGAACATCCATGTAATCGTCTTGTTCGGTGTCTGGGGTGACTTCATCAGTGCACCGGTGCACAATAGGCCCAAGAACCTTTTCCCAAGTCAAGAAATTATCAATGCCAGCGTCTTGCAATGACTGACGGAACAGATTCTTAAAATGGGTTTCGGCAATTGGGCTTAACTGAATACGCGGGATATCATATTCTGGGCCAAAATCAGAGCCCGGACCATCCAAGGGGCTATCTACAAATACAGGCTCGTTCATTATGTTCGGGAACTTGAAGATAGCAGACTTAGGTCGTGGAGACCGCATGAGATGCCCTCCAGAGCTAACAATGCTAAGGTTTCTCCGACGTGAAGGCCGGGAACTACTTCCATGCAAACTAGGAGACACCATATCCTCGATGGTCTTGCCAGCCCCCGTGAAACTTATAGCACCCATACTCTTTTCACCAGGACGCGTGCGATGACGCCGGCTAGCAGTCAGGAAGTTACCTAGGTTTGACCGATCATTTTCAAACCGTGGTGAACTAGTGTCGTTGTTAAACGAGTACGCGGCGATAGGTTGGTCATCGCCGCTGGAGGGAGCATCGGACATGTATTCTTGTAACTCCGGATCGATGATGTTATCGTCGTGTAAGGCGGGCAACTTGGCCTTGTGTTTGTCTAACGGCCGTCTGCGAAATGGGACTTTGCTGTCCTTCTGAGCTATGATATGGTGGTGCGCATGGGAGTGTGACAGTGGATGGAGGTTATGCTTAGAATGATGCCGTTTATGCCCTGAAGTATGAGATCTAGAAACTGCGAGTGACTTTAGTGACTTAGATGATCCGAGACGGCTAAGCTGAGAGGTTTCAATCTCCAGAACGGTCGCTCCATCAGGACCACGCTTTGTGCCTGGAATGGCCATCATGGTTGTTGAAGACGATGGCCGATAGTCTTCTTCATCGGCGGTACGCCCGGATATGGAAAGATCTGCTTCTGAATTTCGTACTGCCATGCTGGGCGAGTTATCACCCAAGTACCCAACGAACCTAGCTAAATAAGTTTCAGCTTCTGAATCACTGGAGTCGTCTAGACGGCTTTGGATGAAGTCACAGCACGTTAAGCATAATCTTAGTGATCCACTAACACCAAAGTCATCTCCTGACACAGTTTTCATGCACTTGGAATCAAATATAAGACCGCAAATTCGACAATGATGTTTCCTGCGAAAGGCGGTAAACACACTTGAGCATCGATAACACTCTTTACATGTCTCGTCTGCCATCCAAAACTCCTTACTCAAGACGCGGCATCCCATAGCCGCGAACTTCGGATATGCAATATCAGAAATAGTATCAGAGTTAGTATTTCCAAGAACAGATCTATTGCTCACTGCTATAGATCTGGGCCGGCCGTCGTACATCGAATGATACTTAGTACCATGTACCGATGAATGGAGTACAGGGCTAGCTTCAGATAAATTGAGCTCTCGGGAAGACGACTGGGAAGCCGCGTAGACGGGAGAGCGTGGACGGCGAATTCTGTCAATAACAGCGGGAACTTGAGGGTGCTTTGAAGGCGATATTGCAGATGCTGTATCGGGTTGCATTGGAACAGGCCATGGCTCAGGCATAAGCGCAGGTGCTGATGACTTTGTTGGGCTAGGCAAATCAGTATCAATTTTTGCCGTTGATATATCGCCCTGTGTATTCTGTGCAACATTTGACCATTCTGATACTGAAGTTTGCCGCATAGAGTCCCCAGAGAGATCGATGTTCAAGGGGTTCGATGTAGAAGCATCTAATGAGGGTGGCTGTACAGACCCAGATATACTAAGCCGACTTCCGGTGCTAGAGCGAGACCTAGGAATCAACGACAGGGCCTGTGACATGGCTGATGGTCCCGTGAGGAGGTATGGTTGATCGCCGATAGGCGGAATAACCATGGCCGGCGGAGGAAGACCTGGTGACTGTGCCATGGCAGCAGCAGCCGCAACCATTTCGGAGTCATCGACATCTTGTGACTGCTTTGAACTAGATCCACCACTGACGACATCCTTCAAGCGATTATATAGCCGCCCAGTCAGGCCTATCGATAAACCTTCGGCTGCCTTGGAGTCTGGAGCTGGCGTTGATTGCCTAGGTGAGCCAATCTCGGTGAAGGTAGTCAAAGATACACTCTGGCTCGCAGTAGTATGGATCTTGTCAAGCGTCTGGGAAATCTGGTCACGGTCGACCTGTTGTTGAGACGGGGCTGTCGATGGAACATTGGAAGGTACTTTGTGTAAAGATGTTGCCGCCGATGCTGAAGGTGGAGAGGAGGCCGTAGTCGACCCGGGATTGGCGTTAGGGTTCGACATAGTGAATTCTAGCTAAACAGCTCTAGTTGCAAGGGATAACAGAATGAATCAGTTACCCGGCGCGGGCCGATTTTTGATCGCGGAGCAGTCGCAAATCGCAGGTCGAGAACGAGTAAAACTGTGGGCGTCGTCGCGGCACATTCATTCTGGAACGTGGGCTAGTGAGCAGCCATGCGTGGCTGCCGATTTCAATGTTTGGAGAGGACTGTTGCGAGATGCGTTGGGGTCA
The DNA here is from genome assembly GCA_001856765.1 of Endoconidiophora polonica. Lineage (NCBI taxonomy): Eukaryota > Fungi > Ascomycota > Sordariomycetes > Microascales > Ceratocystidaceae > Endoconidiophora > Endoconidiophora polonica. The sequence goes on along the minus strand of LXKZ01000194.1, from coordinate 17,982 downwards.
CCAAGAATAGCTGGTCGAGACTGAGGAAAGGGAATCGTGTAGCGTTGATGCTGCAGGTTTATATCGTTGAATACAGTTAGGCATAAATGACCACAAACACAAGCTTTTGCAAAGCTATGTGCGTCAGATTCTGGCAGCAATATTTTGGTTAACATACCAGATACTAGCATAGATGGGGCTCGTGAGTGAACAAAAGTGACGCCGTTATGTGTTTGCCGTACCCAAATACGACCAGCAAATATAAGCGTTGTGCGTTGCGATAAAACAACTATGGTTGCTGCAGCTGATGTTAGTATTCGCTACTCAGGTTGCAATGATGTGAAGTTTTAGATAGCGGCAAATACTGCAGCTAAGGTTATATTGTACTGGGTACTGAGCGCATACAACTGTTGATGTTATGGAGTAAGTATCGCTACTACGCCTTTTCCATCGTCCAAGAACCTTGCCCCTCCTATAGTGGCCGCATAATGTCCTAGAATTGGCGGTAGCTTTGACAAGCAAGAGGATACAGCTCAGCACAGAATGACCTCATCGGATGCTTACAGCTCTAACGCCACTATAGTTAGCGCCACATCAAGTGCCACCGGTCCAATGGTTGATCTATCCCTGTTAGTCTAATCAACTATGTACTAAATAGTAGTCTATTTGACTGACGCGACGCGCCAAATTATCACTATCAGATTTCATCATATACATACAATCATATCGTTTCGTCTTTCTCATCTCTGATCCCATGGCCTTTGCAATACTCAAAAACATGCATTAACTGTTTCCAAAATGGGGTCGAGGCATATCAATGACGAACATATGTTCCTTATACCCGAAGACCAACAAGATCTTCTCGACAGTCTTGCCTGGTATGATAGTTCAACACGCCTCAAAACTGGCGACACTTTCGACGGCATCCACCTTCCTTGCGATGTTCTTAATAATATAGTTGCGCACCAAGTTGAACGGTTCAGATCAAAGAAAGAAAAGGAGCGCCGCAAAAAGCAGGAGCGATGTGAAGCGCAAGGACAATCTAGCGATAAAGACGACAAGCAATGCGCTGAAGAAGAACAACGTGAGCGATGCATTCGCAGAGAAACGCCACAAACAAAATATCAGGCGCCGTGCAGAGAAGAACTGCTATCACAGTTACCAGTACTTGAGTTTCAGACTCAGATCGATCACGACAAGAACGATACCCAAAACGTAGAAACATCAGAGTCGTCATGCATCTCATGGTCAAGCTCGAACTATGATCAAGAATCTCCAGTCAAATCATGCACCCCGAAGTCAAAACAACCTGAGACGACGACTGATGATGATTTAAGTACATATCTGCCGGATATTCTGCACTCGACACCATTTACAGGCGCCAAACAAAAGAAGTCTAGCACACAAAACGGATATATTGAATTCCCTATAGCCAGTAGCAATCCTCAATTATCTGCATCAGTCCCACAGCCAGTATCACCCATTACTACTAGTCCTCAACGAACAACTCAGCACCATCCTGCACAGCGCCCCACTAAGGCCGGAATGCCAACACCATCTCTCTCACAGCCTGTCACGACGGCCTCTACTGCAGGGGCCTCCAGAGTGCCAACACATCTATCAAGTCAGGCTTTACTTGGTAGCCAGTACGCTGAAACCCCACCACCAGCCCAACAGTCCAGCTCACAGTCCAGTGCGAAACAAATCAGTGTAGAAACAGAGCCTAAAAGGGCCAAGAGATCTGGCCGTATGAAGATGCCCGCTTTCACTCAGTCCCAGGCTACGCAGGATATCATGGAACCGGCGCCAAAGTCGACTCACTCACAAACTACATACCAGGCACATACACCAAGTTCATTATCAGAGAACACCTTGTCTCAATCTCAAGCCTATGTTGCCCACACGCCTATCACATCTGCAAAGAAGTCGACTCATATCGCTCGCCAATATATCCATCATACTATCTCGCCAGCATCTAAACCTAGCCCAAAATTGTCAGCAAATAAAAGCCCCGAGGTAGAGAGTTTTCCAGTATCTCCTCTTCCGGAAGCTCGTTTCGTGCCAGCACCGCCTGTTTTCCAACATCGTCATACCGGTGATAGAAATCATAATCTAGCACTTTCCTCGGTGCTAGAATCTAGTAGCACGTTTCATAAATTGCCAGTACCTTCCAAACCTGCCACGGCCTCAGAATATAGAGATATCGTTCTGCCAGTAAATCCACGGAAGAGAAAATCACCTTGCGACACTCTAGTTCATAGTGTAGAAGCCCTCGAGGCTGTTTCTCTTTCACCTGCAAGGTCTATGCCCACAACACCAAGTAAACTTCCATCTTTACGTTCTTCTGTTTCAGTCGCCGCTCCAACATTACGCGCATCCAATTTCACTCCGCTTCCAGCCTCCGAGTCAACGGTGATGATTTTGCCCAAGGTTAATGACACTCCGGCATTCCAGGTCCGGCCTGGTGCCTCCGCGTACGACTGGTTTTGTGAAATTTACCCTGACTTTGCTGCCACGCCTTCGTCTTTCTGCAACGGCATCCGGTATCTTGTCTACCTTAGAAGAGGCAAACGCCTTCCAGAGTGTCTCTATGATGATATGCTGCGCGCCTTCACCATGGAATTTACCGATTATGCGTGTCGCACCAAAAACCCGATGCCAGCTATCTCCTGGTACATGGACCGGCTCGACACGCCAATCTACCAGGCCAGGGCCATCACTCATGAGAACCTAGATTCCATATGTGCAACAACGCTAGGATATCTGCCTGATTTTGAGTCCAGTCGCCGTACGATTCAAGAGCATGTCGACGGGTCAGCTGTGATTTCTCCGCCAGCCAAGAGGCAAAGATTCACTATTGCATCTCCTGCAACCAATTTCAACCAACCACCTCATATCCAGAATATTCCTATGGAAACTGATACAACCCCACCACGCAATGACATCAAGGCTCCCCTACCAAAACCCATCTTGGTAAACAGAGAGCTAACGTCTATACTGCCACCTCCACCACCGCCGGAGTCCGTCTCACAATACAAAATCAGACGACCCTTCCCTCGTAAGGCACAGTCTTCGGAGCCTTCACCTCTGAAAAATAACGTCAACATAATTCCGGAATCTGTTTACAGCTCCCGCCCACAGTCGCCAGCGGAGCAAACCACGTCACCGCACCCCATGGTGACGAGGTCTCGCTGCTCTTCACCAAACCACGTATCCTTCCGTGACAATGTCCCCAACAACAGCATGGACAAGAGCCGCAGTTCCAGTGTGCTAGGCGACATCAGCAATAAGGTTTTCCTGTTCAATAGTAGCGTCAGCACCACCAACTCGTCAGGTATCGTGAAGAAGAAGAAGAAGAAGGGTCCCATTATGTCGAGCGCTACAGTGAAACGTTCCAAGACAAAACGCAAACTTGCGTCCATGAATTGTTCCATGATAGACCCAAACTCCTTTGTGGCTTGAGCACCTTGTTTTCTTAAATGGGCGGACGTATGGCTTCGTTCCTAGCACGGTAACGTCGCCGTCTTTTCTTATCTTCCTTCTTTTGCTAAGACACTAGCAAGCTCCACGCCAATGAAAGCTATTGCTATGTCTAAGGCATTTTTTTTCTCTCTTTTCTCTTACGCCATGTGTCAAAACACTCGCCTTGCTTTAGCAGGAAATACAAGTGTGATTTTTTTTTCTTTTTTTACCGCCATCATTCTATTTGTCAATGTCACGATAGGGAACTTTATCCCAACTTCTATTTTTTCCACATACGCGCAATAACCTTACACGATTTCACAATGTGTCAATAAATGCACACCTTTGCTTGTTCTTCCTTTCAAAATACATTGCTTCTTTGAACTCAATGTTGTACTCAGCTCGTATCCAGAATATCCTTTGTTCTTACGTTATATTACATCCCCTCCGTGCCGGTTTTCTTTTGTAGTTTAACGGCCTAAATGCAAAGGGTGTAGTTCTTTCTGGCTTCTTTTTCATGTCATATTCCAACTTCTCTGTATTGTTAGTTTTATATCGGTGTTATCAAGATATCTCATATCTTATTATTTCTCTATGATGCCACTCCCTTTTATCTCCCTTCTCTATATCCAGTAGTAAATTCTTATAAATCGCTCAAAACTGCGGTATATGATGATATCAAAAAGGCGGTCAAAGAAATCCCCCGGTTATGCAAAACCAATTGATATATTGCCTCCTACACATGTACACCATTATCGTGTACTCCAGTCATTTGCCCAATCAAACATGTTGCGAAGAAAAACTATTGTACTATCATCCGATAGAAGAAGTCGAAAAGATAGGCCGTGGTATTTCACCTAGGGCCATCTGTTCTCGGAAGATATGCAAAGCAACGTCACGGCACATATAACATTTTTTGGGCAATTTTGGGGGCTGTTATATTGCACGAAGACTCCAATTTAATAGACGCTTTGAACTTGAGATGCTGCGAACAGATTGATAGGTAAATGCTACCCCACGGTAGTTCTCCGTGTAGGATGTTTTTGGGTTTCGTGGTATCAATATAGAACGATATTAAACTCGCTAAGCAGTCACTATACATGGAATGGTACGCCTTATGTCGTGCCTTCATCTAACATATATATTTGATAAAAAATCGAATTCTTTAGATTGTGACATGGTATAGAATAGTAGTATATAAGGAAGAAACAGTGGTAGTATTAGATTTCTAAGGAAAAGCAAGATAAGAAAAAAAGCATGATTTATCGTAATGGTGACAGAAGATATTTCGTTGTTAATTCTGTCGTTCTCGAGGCTCATGTGCCAACTACTTGGGGAGATCATAATGTTAAAAACAACGAAGCAAAATAGAAAGAAGGAAACAAGAACAGAAAATCAAGACACCGGCATCGATGCAAAGAGCAATTCTATGCTTTGAAAAAACATTCTAATATCCCAGGCCTAGTAGCACTTAGTAACCAAATCTTGAATGTCATTTAACGACATGAAATTCTTACAGCATCATTATGTTATTGTAATGCTCGTCTTGGGCAAATTTTATAGGCAGCAGCCAGCCATAAGCTATAATTAACATAAATGATCAGAGACATACTACATGCTGTGCATTACAAGCACGTTGCAGCATGCAGGATAGACCCAGGGAGCTACATATTGTAGTAGTGCTCTGAATCGGTGTGGTAGCAGATCCTACATAGAAAAAAAAGAAACCAGAGGGTTTTAGGTGCAGAGTTATAGAGGGGGCAGCACAAGTGAAGATGGCGAAGAAAGCAAGTTGCGTGATATTAGTGAAGTGATTCTTATTGAGCGCCTGAGCCGTGTCTTTCTAAAATTTGTGAGGAGGTGTGATAATAGCAGTATTATCAAAAACTAAAGCGGATAGGTATCCGAAAGGCCCGATGCTAATCGGTGAGTTTTTTGTTATATCTGTTTTGGTGATCGGTCATGTCGTCGTGATAATGGAAAGAATATAAGAAAGTATATATGCCAAAATATTGGCATAGCCTAGGCCGAGGAACGTTATGAAGCGGTGGGTATGGTAAGTTAATGAGCAGCGTCCAACAGAACTTAGCCAGGTTCTTGATCTTGAGAGATATCCTAGACCGCCATTCCTAGATACACTTTACGTTCGTGGTCTGGTTACATCATGGCACCCTTGAAAGCTATTTCAAGGATACTAAAGACAGGCAGAATCACAACGACGACAGCTGCTAAAGTAGCATACCTACTATGGAGATGATAATAGTAGGGCTAGGGAGAAGACATCTCGCAAAACGCAGGGAATGTGGGGGTTTAAAGATGATGTAGGAAACAGGAGAGAGATGAAATATGATGCAACGAGCGAAAGCAGAACGTGCGCAGTCCAGCCAGCAAAAAGACGATAGGTGTAGTGTGGTGGAATGTTGTAAGTTCTAGGTCTGTGAGCCTAATCTGATTTGGCGAGGCCAAGCCCAGAAGATAACAGTCATGATGAGGACACGCCATCCCTGTGAATGGGATCTGTCTTTTCGGGGATGTTGCTTCTCCTCTTTCTCTTCTCTAAGCAAGCTGACATTGGATAGTGTCAGGCCTGACCGCTGATGGGACAAGGGCTGGCAAGACCATTTGTTACTACTATCAAAGAGAAACAAGAGGCGGGCACATTTAGCGTTAACAAAGCTACTCAGCGTCCGACTTAGAGCTACCGCAGGGCACGGCACCTCCGGTACGCTTCTCCTCAGCCTTAGCCTTACGTCTAGCTTCTTCCTCAGGCGTCATAGCCAACAGAGATAGGGCATGAATGCCGCCCTCTCTAGCCATCTCATCGCCAAGTAGAGCATAGATCATGCGGTGGCGAGCAGCGGGCATCTTGGACTTGAAAGCCTCAGACGTAATATGAACTCTATGCTATGTGTTAGTAGCTCGTTCTAGACCGATAGTGTCGATATGTGAAGATACAAGGCTTGATGTGGTACTGATCGCCTGTCTGCTCGGCGTAAGTAGGAAAGGGTTGCAGGCTTGAGATATTGAGAGGGTATAGAGCACTTTGAGTAGATTCAGTCTATAAATGCATGTTGTTTTCACCAGTTTACATGAACGAGTAAAAAATACTGCTGACAACTTCATGCAAATGTAGAGGGTGTGAGGACAAAGGATCAGGTACATAATCAGCTATAGCGGCGCGCTAAAGGCTAGGTAGGTATGAGGAGGCTTAAGGATGGAAATGACCAGAAGTGCAGCACTGAGTCATGTACGAACAACAAACGGCACATCGATATGGTGAGCAGCTTACCTGAAGTGAGTCTCCCGCGAAGTGCTGCCAATCATGGGCTTATGGTGGGTGTGGAGATGGGAGTCGTTGTGAATCTCCAGGAACGAGGGCTTGAAGGCTGCAGTGACCTGGACATAAATATTAGCGGATGGAGCAGAAACACAAAATCAAGAAAAACAAAACTACCTTCTCGCGGATAATATCTTCCATGGGGGTGTTAGAGTCTGGCATGGTTGATAATTTTCTAGTAGCGGGGAAACCCAGGGCGTATCTGCGGTACATGGTGAAAGAGGAAGAAGGGAGAGAAGTAGAAAAACAAGAGCTGCGAGGCGGCGAGTAAGAAGCTAGACGGTGGATTCTGTTAATAGTAGAAGAAGTGGGTTCTGCAACAGCGACAGATTCGACAGCAGTAGTAGTGATATTGGGGCCAGATGAGTGAGTAGAGAAGACTCGAAATAGACTACGTGAAGAAGAGCTATAGGAAGATTTCAATGGCAGAAGAATAGAAGAAGATGAAGAGGACAAGGACAGCACACCTAGATGGCAGCCAGGCCCGGTGATCTTTATGTCTGAAAACTGGCGGCGAGCGGCCGGGAGGCGCAAAGAAGCAGATGCAGAAGCAAAAACAGAAACAGCAGCACTGGCATCAGAAACGGACGACAACAAAGACAGGCCCTGCCCATGTCGTCCTTGGACCTGCTGTTGTCCGTGGCCGTGGCCCTGGAAAAAAGAGCCAAGGCTTTTAGTGGCGGTCGAGACAGAACGGTGGTGGTAGCTGTGCTTATTGTACTTGTTGTGCTTCCTCGACAGCCCAACGAACAGTGTTCTTTGCGCTGAAGAAGCATTGACGCGGCCCTGTCTGTACATACCCCGGCAAGTTGCCGCTACAAATGCACCTGCTGTAGCCATCACCGCTAGTTTGAGAATGTTCCTGGCAAGGTTTGGCGAACCCTCGACGAGAACTTGTTGCTTGTCTGTTCGTTCTGGACTAAAGGTAGAGGGGGTGAAGGGGCAGGAAGAGTACGAAACGGTGTGAAAATGTGCTGTTCTCTCCCAAAACGGAACATCAAGTAATAAAGAGGAAATAATCAGTTGCAGATGAGGAAAAGGGAAAAGAGCATGAAGGAGCAACAAGACCCAACGGCCAGGGTATATCGATCAAAGCCCGGCCAAACGAAAGATTCGGTGAGAGCTGCAAAGTTGTCGTTTTGTGCGTTTGGTTGGCCCTTGTTAGATTACTTATTCGGTTGCCTGTTGCCCTCCTCGCTGCTTCTAGGGCAAGCATCGCTCCTCTACACTCGCAGTAATAGAAGCTATGACCGCCCATAAAAGTCAATAGCAGAACAAACATACACTAGCTAAAGCAAAGGCTTCGCTAATCAAAGAACTGCACTCCGAGGGGTATCGCTACCAAGTCACACGGCTTTATTCTTGTATTTAATCGTCTTACAAAAGCTAAACAGTCAGAGTTAAAGCTAATTTGACGGCTTACAGGTCAAGCCAACATCCAATATATGCCACATCGCACAGCACAACCAAGCTGTCGCCTTCCGAAGCCCCAAGACAAAAGTCGACTAGTCATACTCAAACAGTAGTTAGTGTCAATCGATCAACGGCCAGCGGCCAGCAGCTAGGCTAGAGACAGGTAAAAACACCCAAGAGACAAACGGGTAGCCCGATGCAGATGCAGACGTGGCAGGTCAGCGCAGGGCTACGGAGCATTAGACAGTACACAACTACACCGTAGTATAATTCTAAACTAAATAAGATTAATTGATTAAGAACTAAATAAATAAACTACACCGTACACATTACAGACAGACACAGACCGTAAGTCTGGTATCTGCTAGACGGTAGAGGCAGAGGTTGATGCCATCTCTTGCAAGGGGCCAGGATTCCAGATGCTCGGGACAGTCGATTTAGCTTCAGGGAAGCCATGGAGGGTACAAAGTCAGTAGAAAGAAAAAGGCGGAGTGGATCCTTGGTGTGGAAGCGGTCCTGCCTTGTCGTCTTCCTCGTTTCGATATATCCATGCAGGTCGTTGACTCAAGGCTTCTGTCCTTCTGGCTGCTGATGGGCCTTCTTTACATATGACTTTGATCCTAGGATAAGGTGTGCACCGCCATTTCAAAGTGCTTGCTTTGGACTTGGATTATGTTGAATGTCGGTATGAAGCATTGTTACTACTAGTATCAGCTTACGGAAATTGCTTACGTCTTGATGAACTACATAGTATGGTTGGATGAATTCCATTCACTAGACAAAAGGAATCGCAACAGGATTCCACTATTAGAAGAACCCACACGCAAGTATTTATCAGTGTTGAGCTTGGTATGGCACTATTTCCAGTGCTTGTCTGCACAACTGCATACATAGGGTTTACATACTTAGGGTGTATGGAATATGTAGCCCGTCAGATTTGTCCAGCCCTGATGGAATTGATGGGGGTTAATATCTATAACCTCTTAACCATCAAATCACCCTTTCAAGAGCTATATGCAATCTACTACTAGAGATCTTTGATTCATTGCATTTTTCCAATAGACACTAGTCGGCCTGTGCGACGATTACTACAAGTTGATGTCATCATATAGCTGATGTCGGTTGCTGCTAGCTTACCCGTTACAAAGCGTCTGTGCCATCCCCCGAACTCGCCCGTATGAGCCTAACGGGAGCATCCTCAGCAATGCCAAAGATTGCCTTTCATGTGGCATAAGAGAACAATAGTCACGGAATACCTTTTTCTTCAAATCTCAAAGCGAAATCAATAAAGCCTAAGCAAAGAAAAAAGCTCTAGCAGATGCATTCGCTTTTGGCCGCGTGAACTAGAAAGAGGCATCAAATAGAGCACGACAAGCTATTGCATAAAAGCGGAAAAAATATAGCGTAGACTAAAGATTCGTCTTCATCTTGCACTCATTAGTATTTCCAGCTTGAATCTCGATTCATTTGTTCTTGATGGATAATATCTTTACGCCGAACAGAAGCAATTTTTAACAAGCCCAAATCGACCCCTCCATCGGTCTTCTTTTTTTGATAGTGGCAGCTGTCGCAGATCCCATCGGATAACGCCAGCTTCTGCATGACACATTACTACGTACTTACAAGCACCACTACCGAGCACATTTGCGCATTGCTGCGTCGCCATATTCGAAAGGCCGACAGCCCGCCAACTGACTGAGCTCTTTTTTACACGGTTGTCCGTAAAAGCGCCCTTGTCCCCCCTGAAAAGCCTGGCTCTAGTCAGTTTTTTTTTCTATCTTCGCGCTTTCCTCTGCCCCCATGTTTGCGCGGCATTCTATCTGGACCGCAGCTGTACGCCGGCCTGCATCTTCCCTGCACCTCTCAACACTGACCTCGGCTTCTGGCTTGCCTTCAACTTCCCGTTTCCTAACTTCCAATTCCAGTCTATGCTGCTCTGTGCCGCTCCGAACGTCCGTGTTTCCTGCCGTCTCAATTGCCATTGCCGCCGCCGCAAACACCCCGCGTTTCTTCTCACACTCTGCCGCCGCCCTTTCCACGGCAGCCATGGCGTCTTCAACGACCCTGCCCAAGCTACCGATTTTCGAGGCCATTGCCAAGCATGACCCCGAGTCTGTAGTTGCCGTGCACTCCGTGTCAGGTCGCACCTTCAAGTACGGCGAGCTTCTTGGCGATGTCCTGCGCGCTAGAGCTAAGCTGTACGAAGCTACCGAAAAGGGGGATCTTGCTGGCGAGCGCATCGCTTTCTTAGTCGAGAATAGCTATGACTATATTGGTGAGTGACATAAAAATATACTGATTCCCCGCTACCCTTCCGAGCTCCGGAAGTCCGTTCCGTTTAGACTGGAGCCATCAATGAATATTCCAAATTAACATGTTTTGTGGTATAGTCACCCTCCTAGCTATTCTAGCTTCAGGCTCTATTGCTGTGCCATTATCTCCCGCCTTCCCTGCTGCGGAGCTTCAGTACATCTTGAATCAGAGTGAAGCCATCCTTATAGTGTCTTCGGCCAAGTTCGCTGCCAAGGCCACTGAGACGCTCAAGACTGAACTGAACTCAAAGCCAGTGTATCTGCAGCTAGAGAAGCTAGCTAGTGGAGCTGCTCATGATACTGTTGCTCTCAGTGGTATCGATTTAAGAAACACAGGCATGATGCTGTACACTTCAGGCACTACTAACCGTCCTGTAAGTCCAACCATATCTGTTTAGCAATGTCTTGACAGCTTTCATAAGAAAAAGTCACTAATGCACTTTGAGCACCACTAATAGAAAGGCGTACTGATCCCCCAGTCTGCTCTGACTGCACAAGCCATCGCTCTCATCAAGGCTTGGAGATACACCCCCAAAGACCATCTGCTACACGTTTTGCCACTACACCATATCCATGGTACTGTGAATGCCATCATCACACCGTTGTTTGCTGGCAGCTCCATCGAGTTCATGTTCCCCTTTAATGCCGATGCTGTCTGGAAGCGCTTCCTCGCCCCCTTCACTGAGGCCCCGGCCACTAAGGAGAAGATTACTTTCTTCACTGCTGTGCCCACCGTCTACAGCCGCCTGATGACTACCTTCAAGTCCCTTCCTGACAATGTTAAGGAGACTGCCCGCGACGCTATCTCTCCCGCCAATTTGCGCGTCAGCTTCTCCGGATCGGCCGCTTTGCCCACTCCCATCAAGCAAGCCTGGACCGACCTAAGCAAGGGTTCCGTTCTGCTAGAGCGCTACGGCATGACCGAAGTCGGCATGGCCCTCAGCTGCAGTCTCGCCACCGAAGACCGTGTCGATGGCAGTGTCGGCTGGCCTCTACCTTCCGTGGAAGCGCGTCTCTGTGAACTCGACACTAACGAAATCATCGCCGAGGGCCAGGAAATCGACGCCGAGGGCCGCGAGCGCTCCGGCGAGATCCAGCTGCGCGGACCTACCATCTTCAAGGAGTACTGGAAGAACCCCGAGGCCACTGCTAAGGAGTTCGTCGAGGACAAGGACGGCAATGGCCGCTGGTTCAAGACCGGAGACGTCGCTGTGCGTCGCGCCGTACCGACAGCCGGCCACAGCGGCGATGATTGGGCCCAGGGCCCGATGTACTTTATTCAGGGCCGCAAGAGCGCCGATATTATCAAGACCGGCGGAGAGAAGGTTAGTGCGCTAGAAGTTGAGCGCGAGCTGCTTTCACTGCCCGAGGTTGCCGAGTGCGCCGTAGTTGCCGTGCCGTCGGGTAAATGGGGCCAAAAGGTCGGCGCCGTCATCGTCCTTAACACCGAGGTAACGACCAAGTGGTCTGCCATGGATATGCGCAGAGCTCTGCGTAATCGTTTGGTCAACTACAAGATCCCCCAGACTATCAAGCTTGTTGACAGCATTCCCCGCAATGCTATGGGAAAGATCAACAAGAAGAACCTAGTTAAAGCTGTTTACACGGACGAGTTCAGCGGCGATGAGCTGTAAAGCGGGATTGTTTTTGTCTTATCGCATCTTATTAATCAAGCGAGTGCGCTCCACACGCAAACATACATACACACAACTTGCTGTGTTCGCTTATTGTGTCATATCATCCCATCTTTGCACAGCCTCTCAGCTTTGTTGTGTATGTCCTGTAACATAAACATAAATATTACAAATATTCACGGTTCTTCAATACTGTGTTTACGAGTCTGTGCTGATTTGTTGTTGATGTTTTGCGTAGCTCTATTTCGTATGATATCAATAAAAGCGACTCTAAGACATGATTGCAAATCCCGATAAGAAACAAAATGAGAGTAAAAGATAGTTCTAGCCTCCCTAATGTACATTAACGCCGTACTGTGGCAGCCAGGAAAGCATCCCGATATTCTAGAAAGGGGAGCACCCGCCGTACAGTTTCTGATATTTTTATGACAGATGTCCTAGCATGGGTGTGTCTAAGTTGCGGATACACATTTCCCAAGCAGTACAACTAATCGTTTATGGTAAAAGTTGTTGTTTTTCTCGTTAGGATACCGAATCTGTCGATCGGCGGTAAAGGTATCATAGTAATGTTGGTAACAGATCGGTAAAGATAGAAAAATGGCGATCGCCTACATGACCGAGTTGGTGCGATGATGAGAATGTCGGGATTGCTAACATGCATTATCATCATGGACTCTGGTCGGTAGCGGACAGTAGTTGGGTCGAGAAGAGGTATAATTCTCTCAAGTTTAAGCTAGCCAAGAATTCTGGTCATTTAAACGGTAAACTTGGGTTTCACGCGGGTACTACCGACGTGGGCAGACTCGGTGTGACCAGAGAACTCAACCATATCGTTGGGGCTTAGCTTGAGGACCTGCTTGAAACGGCTGCCAATGGTCTTCAGGATGTTCTCTCCCTTAGCAGGAGAACGGCCTTTACCACCTGACACGTCGCCGTCGCCACGACCGGGGATGTTGCGGCCGGTGCTATGAGTCCAGATACTGATACGGTACAAGGCCTTGCGGACGTTGACAACAACACCCATGACCTCACCGTCATCCTCATCCTCAAGAGTCTCGCCGATAGCAGCCATCATCACGTGCATCCACAGGGTATCAATATCGATGTTGCGCTTGTCCTTGTACTGGTAAGACCACTTGCCACCGTGCTTGTTCTGGGCATCCTCCCACTCGGGGCGAACGCCAGCCTTGAACAAGTGGTAGTCGGATTTGTGAGCCAGTTCAGACACAGGGGCAATGTTGTTCTATTTTAAAGGAAAAAAAACTGGTGTTAGTGGGGTTACGCGGGGATTTTCTGTAATGAACTCCGTAAGCATGGTGGTAAATGAAGACTTACGTAGATGCCCCAGAACTCCTCGACAGAGTCAAAGGTGATTACCTCCTTCAACAAATCGTTCCAGTTGTCGCCCTGAATTCAAAGCGTCAGTACGTTGAGATAAAAATAGGACCTATTAGATCGTGCAATGTTGCCGGAATGCAATGTACCTTGCCGCTGGGGGGCTTGGTGAACCACAAAGTCCACTTGTTCTGCAGAGGATGCTTCACGTTGAAGTTGTCCTTGTCGTGAAAGACAGTGACTTCCTTGCTGGGGTCAATCGCCTCGGTAGCAGAGGTCTTCTCATCATGGGTCGCGTTAGTGGGTGAGATGGGGATGGTGGTCAGATCGACCTGCTTGTCCATGTCGGTAGCCATTGTGCTAGGTGGGAGGACGGGGCCGTAGGTGATAATTCAGTCTTTGAGATGGGCTGGAGGGCAGGAGAAAAAAAAGAAGAAGGATTGATATGGAGACTTGTAGAGAAGAGAAAATGTTGGGCGACTTAGTGTGAGGAAAAATAGTGAATATTATTCAGGATGCTGGCCACAACGTGCTGTTCAGAGATATCCGCCGGGGACGAGAGCGCAGCAATTACGATATGAAGGGAGGGGAAGGCACCGGTGCGATTCCAAAACAAACGAGAGTCAAAAGAGGGAGGCACGATAAAGATCGTCAGAGTTGTTAGAGAAGAGAGGAGAAGGAGGAACTAGGAAAGAAAAAAAAGCTTTAGGTGGGCGACGCCATAATTAATACTAACAGCGTAACAGTGAGACGGATTGCTGACTGCAGACTCTAGACTTCCAGGGTTTGCTGGAATTGGCTTAGGGTGGCAAGCAGACAATGCTGCAGCAAATAATGCTAAGGACGGATGTGCAGTCTTGTCTATCCATTCACGACATACACTATGTACACCTGCCACTTGTACTCCTCCATAATAGCCCACTAAGTGTTTAGAAATAGCGGGGGTCCTAGCACAAGCAAAGCATCATCGACGACTCAAGCGCGCACGGCTAAGCGAAGAAGAAAACTCTGAGCCAGCCCGCCCAGAACGGACTTGTGTTGGTTCAGTTCAACACAAATTCCTGGTCTAGCTCCACTGTTCACAGAGCATGCATTGGTGCAGCCATTGAAGGCTAAATAGTACATGGAAATTGCAGGGCTCGGCTGCAAATGGTGCGTTTGCTGGGTTTCCGTGCTTAGCCCTGTTACCAACCTCTAGTACTAACAGTCTTCTACTACTAGTAGTAGATCATCTAGACGAAAGAAGCTTCTATAGTATCCCTTAGGAGACAGCTGGCCCAACTTGAAGCATTCAGAACGTCAAAGCACCTCGTCCTGGCGATCTCCAACTACTATACGGCCTTATCGTCTCATGATAATCTTTGTTTTTTAATCGTTGTTAGCTCGGCTAGAAAGCCTTGGAGCCAGGCAGCATATTTCTATCGTCTTCAGGTAGTCGGGGAATAAACACGGCTGAAGCACGCTGGCGCGTTGTGTCAAGATCAAAAATGCGAGACACCTCCATGGCTGATCTGATCCGACGCGATGTTTCACAACCTTCCACGCCGTGCGCTGAACTCTTAAACCAGAAAAGTTGAATAGCTTCTTCAGTGACGGGGGCCTGCTTGCGCCTCAGGCTAGTGACCCTAATTCTATTTCTCCTGCTCTATTTTTATCGCTACACAAGTAGCTGTCACATCTAGCTAGTACTATTACCGGTTTGAGCTCACGACGTCACTACAGGGAAGCCAGTCCTACTAGTAATATACTATATTGTACTCGATACATAACGTATAACTACTAGCATTGGCACCACTAATATCTTTGATTTTTTTAGAGAAGAGATGCTTCAAATATCAAAGAGACAACTTCCAGGTCTAGCTTATATCGTGGCACAAGGGTTCCGAAAAGGGATAGTCAGTCAATACTTAACCAAATAATCATGTAAGCCGAAAGCATCTATATATATAAACCGACATATTGTTCCGTTTCTTTGTTCCTAAATTATATATGTCAGGTTTGTCTAGTTGAAATTAGTTCGATTCAGATCTCCTTTGGTTGCATTCCCTTCACGATATATTTAAAAGTATCACCAGATATCTATATAGGGTGTTATTATTAAACTAAATCTGTGTGGCATACATATGTCGTTCTGCTGGTAGCTAAGCATATAATGTGAGTATGGCTGAAGCAACAATCACTGTTTTACATGTTATGATGTACTCGACCAATATATATACTAGCATAGATAGGTAGACTGTGGACTTATATTATCCTCGTATGCGTACTAACAATGTTTCTTTGACGAAGTTCTGGGACAGAGAGCCCTTTATATATCAATACTAAAACAAGGAACACATCTTAACAAACAACACAAGCATGAAATGGAACTACCGGTATCTCGTTGCCCTCCATGACACTCGAATACCAACGCTATCTCGGATCCGAAACTGTCAGGAAGATCAAAGAAACAAAGAAGATACTAAGATGGCAGCTGAAAAAAGAACACTGGTTACCCAGGTATGCCCTAATACCGTGCCTTTGAGTGCTTTTCTTTGTTCTTAATTAATGATAAAAGGCCATGATGCTTCTTCACCTCACCATGTCCATTTCTTATCGTCTTCTTGATATATCAACGTTCATTGTTTTCGAAACAAGCATCATTCTTTTCCATCTACTATCGTTAACATTACATTTCCTACACATAGTTGGTTATATCCAAGCATTAGTATCCTTTGTCTATCTATCTTATACTCTGTTTAACAGCAGCTTTCGCTTCATCTCAAAGTATGGCTCATCTCACTCAAGATATCGCTGTTGTTCACCATGGCGAAGACGGTGGATGGGAGACTGGTGATCGTGTCGGCTTCAATCCTATGTTTGTCATCCGTGATCCAGTGAAACTCAAAGTTCTTGACTCTGTTCAACTCCATGAGATCCAGTTTTCATGGTCCGGAGATGCCTCATTTGTCGAAAGACTCACCGACGAGTATTTGGGTAGCAGAGCTTGGGATATCAACATCAGTATCGAAGCACTTACAAAGCGTATCATCCATGACGAAGGAACCGACGGCAAGGGCGTTCTACCGCCCAACTACACTTATGATATTCCGTATATTCGCGAGCTCCAAGTTGGTGAAACCGCCTACTACTTTCACAGAGCTATCCGAGTCACAGGTGGTTTTGATCAAGTTTGTGAAATTCTTCGTAGTGCCTCTGCTATGAATCTTGTCACTCGCTCTATGCTCATGCGTCTGATCTGTGATCGCGTACTCAAAGTCCCCTTCTTTGGATTTCCTTCTGAGCAGCTTGCTGGTAAGTAGCCATATATTAATTACACTGTTAGTGAGCATTCAATAACCCATTTTATAGGAACCGATGCCCACAAACACAACGTCATTATTCGTAACTTCATCGCTGCGGCCGAAGTCCCCCCATGCTTCTCTCAGATCTGCACGTCTGTAACTAAAGATATCATGAAGATCATGAAGCCTATATTTGATATTGCCGGTCGTCACTGGCCTCATAGGGGTCCTGCCATATCGTTAATCTACCAGAACATTTTTGAAATCGTTGGTCATGCCGGATTCATCTCTCTTGCTCTACGTGCAAGTGCAGGTGAGCTTAGCATCTCGATGCCTCTACCTGGCGAGCCGTACCATTTCCGCCGTTATGTTGAGAAGACTCGTGAGAACCAGAATGTTCAAAACTTTCCTATTGGTCGCGAAGGGCATATGATCAAGACAGGTGATGATACTGTTAGCATTCGCATTCTGTCTCCTCTCCAGCCTCTTATTCAGAGGGCTCCCGAGGACTCCTACCAAGTCAATAACATCATTGCTCATGGAGAGGTGGTCACCTACGAGACTATCGCCAGAAACAACACAGCACAGGTCTTTGTTAGTCGCAGTCCGTGGGCAAACCCAGTCAGCATAGTTTATTTAGTCACTACGCAGGCTGGACGCAAGGCTATTTTGCTCATCGCCAACTTCCTTATCACGCTCATCATATGCACTGCTCTACTATTTGTATTTTTCCCTGAGCTAGGTGTTCAGTGGAACGAATATGTCAACCATAAAGCAACTTGTTCCACGACGGGTAAGATATTCCTGGCCATTATTAATGTTTTGTCTGATATCATTTTTACCCTTAATGGAAAATCAGGTAAATAAGTTAGCATAGATATCAGATTGAAGATTTTAAGGCAGGACGGTATATGGTCTTATACTATAGCGCTATGTGATTACTGGGGTGTTCAAGGTGTAGCATAAATTGCGATATTGAAGGTTTTACAGTGACTTGGTACTAATACAACAGCCTAACAATTTATATTAATTTTCATAGTTCGAGAAGCTGAATAAAATTATTTAATTGTGTGTGTGTGTGTGTGTGTGTGTGTGTATTTAACGTCTACCTACATTGCTACGCAATCAAACGACGCCAGATTGGTTACTGGACAGAGCTTTAAAGCCTCCTGCTAAGGCACCCCCCTTCGATGACCGACTCGATTATGTTACCATAACCCAGAACA
>LXKZ01000192.1:0-11885 GCA_001856765.1 Endoconidiophora polonica | reverse complement strand
TTTTTCACTATCTTCGGACTGGTTTTCCCCTTGCGCCTCTTTGTGAGATAGAGTTGCGGTGAGGGGTTGGTGTTCTGTGTGGCTAAGGATGTGACGGATTTGGGCTATTCTTGTATCGCGCCCCATTTGCCCTTCTTTTTCTTTTCTTTTGTATTTGGGTTAATGAAATGGGAAACAACAAGCCTTAGGGCTTGGGGAACATTTTGTGCTTCGTATGTCGAGGCTTGGGTAGCTAACTTACAGGCAGCCATAATATCTGTCCGGTAGCTAGTCTGGAATCGTAAAATCTCCGTGATTCCAGTAGACGTTAGATATATTCAATTACAATCACAAAATTTCAGAAGTGTTTTGTAAAATGGGAGCTTAATCTGGCTTTGGTAGTCATAATATCTGTCCAGATAGCTAGTCATAGATGTGAGCTCTTTGTGAGTTAGGTAAACTCGATACATATGTTAAATGATAGATAAAATATCTTTCTGGTCGCCTAGCTTACTGATACACTTTATGGCAATTCGGTCAAGTATGACCATAGTTATATGCAATCAGACTTTCGGTGTGTGTTTGGTGATCGTTTATTATACCGCTACTTAACTGTTCAAGGCCCGCATCAGGGAGTCTGGAATATATGAATACTAATATAATCGAAAGATAATTTCAAAGAGCATAGCTCAGCGAGCCCTCGGAATGGGAGGCTAGAAGTGTCCAGCGATTGACTCGAGTTCCCAGGATAGTGAAAATATTGCCTTGTAAGCTCGTCTATGCCTGTATCGTGGCGAGCTGCCCCTTCGATTCTTTTGATAGTTAGCCTCACCGAGACTCTCTTTCCGTGTAATATTTCTCAAATGCGAAGATATAGCATAAGAATGTCTAAGCATTCAAACCTAGTGTTCTATATTCAGGGCGAGTTAGGTAGCCATTACATGCAACTTAACTCGCCAAAAATGTACCTAGAATACCTAACATACATGCAACACTAGGTATTCCCATTTAATTACCCACTGTAGTATAGATATAGTACTTTATTACTCAACGGAGGAAGAGCGGGCGGGATCCTGTGCTTTATATAGTATATTGTCCTTTGTGAAGAAATGTTTCATAATCATACCTGTATACTCATTTCTAATCTGATCAAGAGTCAAGCGTCTAGCACAAAACTACAATTCAGCTCTTAAAAAAATGACAAAGGTTCAGAATGAAGGCATAATTCTGAGTATTGATCTACTTCTAAGGTAGCCAATGTATATCTGGTTCATTATTTTGAGCTGTATCTATCCAAACATCACGTTCCATCACGGCTCCTTTATTCTTCAACCAAGAAAGGATTCTCGATTGCCTCACTGCCGTCTAGCGGGCTAACAAGGACCAGAAGCGTACCGCGGGCTACTAGTAAACCGAGTTGACGTTCAGTCTCGTTGCCACTATCATCTACATAATGAAACGAATGTTAGCATAACATAGAAAAGACAGCGATTTAGGCTATGGATCAGAACTGATCATTACCTGTCATGGTCTCCTTAGCTTCGTCTAAAACCAAGTTCATGAGGGCATCGTAGCCCTTCAACGTACCAACAACTGATACCGCAAAAGTTAGCAAGTAAATTAAAGTGAAGAAAATGCATCACCAAGCTACACTATGCCCCTTTTTGTCTCTCCTAGTCTCANNGGGGGGGGGGGGGGGCAGAACACATACCTTCTCTGCCGCCAGTGAACTTCACTCTGATAGCTTTATCCATATACTTTGCCAAATCAAGAATATTGTCGCGCTTCTTCGGTTCTCTCTGCTGCTGGTCACGGTCGCCGTGGTTGTGATAACCACCGCCCCTGCCTCCGCCACGGCCACTACCGCGGTGTTCACCTCTGTAGCTGCCACGACTACCACCACGTTGATAGTTTCCTCTGTCAGCCATTATGTGGTAGCTCTTGTTTAAGGCTAGAAAAAAAAAAGCGATATAAAAAATGGTTACTCTGCAGACCAGAGAGGGGAGGGTATTGTGGGTAGTATAAGCTTATAATCTCGAATTACGTATCACACTGTGACGTTGTTTTCGGTTTGTAGTGAACTATCGGTGGCGGGCGAATTAGTGTTGTGGAAGTGAGGAGAACAATATGAAAGCTTTCGATTAGGATACAATAAATGGCCTAAAAACTTGCACCTGTGGTGCAGCTCAGAAGTTGATCTGATAGCAAGCAGACGAGAAATTCAGAGGTATCCTAACAAAGCTTAATTTGCTGGAAGCTTACTTTCGGTGACCCTGTACACTGTTGAATGACTAGAAATGATGTTGTTGAGCTTTGCGAATTGACGAACTGCAGCTACAAGGCTGTAGCGTCAAGGCTGAAATATGTCCTTTGGTGGGGCATATCAAGTGATGTTGTAAGTGGGGGCTTTTCACATGCTCACGTGATTGGCTCTCTGCGGCTCTATGTGACACAAAGCTTGATTTTAGATCTATTAAACCATACTTGGACATTATCATATTTGATTTGAGAATATATCTACTTTATACAGGTAGGCGACAATGGTTGATACGATTTTGAATAACTTGATCTTTTTTTGGTAAACTTGGAAATATGGACTATGACTAATTGCTTTGAGAAATGAAACGTTGCTTGGTATATATAAATACTTGATTTTTGAATAATCGATCATCACTATGACAGGCTATGCCTGGGCCGCAATTCATGGTTTATATCGTAAGATTGAGGAAACCGAGCGCTGTGGTGTGTTAGTGTTCGAAAGGGGCTCCGAAACACAAGTTTTCATGTCTTTTGTCCCTGCCCGTCTATTGCGACGTGTGTGACTCGTAGATGGCGAAACAACTTGAGGCAGAACCATTGATGGCTCAGAGCTGGTACGCTGCACAAAGTTTTCAGATGGAGTTCTTGAAGAAGTGGTACGCACTATAGGTGAAGAGTATGTAGGAACAAACTTTACAGCACTTGGATTTAGGCTCAAAGGTAGAGAAGTACCAATAGACATGCTGTTGGCGGTTTTACAGAGATTTGCCGCCGAAACCGGGCGCGAAGCTAGAGGCATGGCACTGGGCGCTAAGCTCTGTTTAGGGTCATTACTGGTAAAGAATCCTGCATCATAGTCGCTGCGAGAGCGAGTGTTCCAACTGTTATGAGCTACGGGGAGAGCGGGAGAAAGATTGCGAGGATGCATGCTAGCACATTGCTTATGAAATGGGGTAGAGGCCGATATAGATGTATTGCAATGAGTTGGGTACACTCGTGGAGGAGGCGGTACGTAGGAGCGGTCACGGTGATTGATGTATGAAGTAGGTAGATGATGAGAAGTTGTGTGGCTGTTCCGTGGAGAGGATTGAGTGCCGAATGGACAAGAGGTTGAATGTAGATTATTTGACGATGAGGCAGGAGCAGGTGATGAGCTCATAGCAGGATGGGAGTAAGAATGTTGCGGAGACTTTCGATACTGCATTTGAGCAGATGAAGAGGCTGTATACGAAATTTGCTGTCGGTGGCTAAAAAAAGCTGATGATTTCTGCGGCACACTATTACAGGTAACGGAATCCGACGTCTAGCGGGCCTTGTTGGTAGGTGTAGTAGAAGCCTTAAGAAGGGACTGAAAGCAAGACTCTACCAATCTCTTGAGGTCTTTGTATGTTGTGTAAAATACAGTCTGTTCATCACGGCTGGTCAAGCTGATCATATCGTTTGTGCCAACATCTAGGCGATTGAGACTTGCAACCATACGACCTAAGTCAAGAGATGGCTTGCCGTTTGCATCAACTGCATGGAATAAAAAATCACGGTACAGTTTGAGGGCATAGCACTGTCCATTTTCGGACCACCGGGGATCACCTTCAAATTCCATGCGTTCGTTGATTGCGCCGAGTTTGGCTAAAAGACGAACAAGACGGCCATTCTCTAATTCTCCGTATAGAACAGAAGTTAAAGAATCTTGCGCATGGAGGGCCGAGTCGACAGTATCAAATGCGTGCCCAACCATGCGCACAAGTAGATTATCAACCGACTTGCGAATATCAGGTGATGCTGGGGTTAGTAGCCATAGGATAATGTTACGGAGATCCGTTGAGTACCCAAGCTCCTTAAGCTCGTTGAAGTACGCATCGATCTTTGCATCCGCGGGAGGAGGCGTGCCCCCTAGTGAGATAGTCAATATAGCGCGACCTAATTGAATAAAGTCTTCTTCCTGCTGAATAGAGACGGAAGGACGATCTTCGGTCTGCACTAGATCGAGAATACCGCACGCATTAAGTCTAATGCGATTTTTATCAGTGACTAGAATCTTACTGAGATCAAAACATCTCACAGCAAGTCTGGCACCATGGATAGCACGGAGAGCATTGCCGAGCTGCACAATGTAGCTCCAGATGATGCTCTCCGAGAAAATGGCCTTGGCCCGAGAATGGTTACGCCCATTTCTGTGGTCGCTAGACGCGGCGCAGATATCGGCGAGCGTTTTCGCGCCAGGATAAAAATCCTGGACAACAACAAGGGAGCTGCCACCAAACTTGCGAGTAGTGAAGGCTTGGTGGATACTGACAACACTCGAATTGCGAACAGCCTTCCAGTCTGTGGATGTGCGAAGGACATGCTTATAGGCATTATCATTGGTCAAACGAAATCCCTCCAAACGGCGCAGGCAATAAGTACGATCATCCTTAACAGATGAAGCTTTATAGACCCATGTAGAGTAGCCAAAGAGGCTTACATTACTACGGGGTGAGGTATCAAGCGCGACAAGCGAGTGATAATCTTCAATCTCAGGAAGTTGAGGGCCTGTAAAGAGGTATATTAGTATCATTTGTTAGATGGTGTGGCCGTATGATGGTGTGTTGGGCTCACTAGTCATAGGAATCACGCTCAATGTAGATTCAAGTCTTTTGATCATGTCCTCGCGGATCTTTTCTGGTAGAAAGAGGTCATGAGCTAGCTTCTGATATGGGAGAAGATCTTCTCTGTATGGTCCCATGTTTGCATACAAGTGGTGTTGAAGCTATGTTTTAGTATTAGCGATGAAACATGAAGCTTAAATTTGATTTAACTTTATAGAACCTACCGGCTGAGCATGAGATATATAGGGACCGGCATGCGGGTAGTACCCGGCACTAGCCATGACTGATTCTTGCGCATAGGGATTAAATTGCGCTGGACCTTGTAATGTGCTGGCAACCTGGTTCATATTAAAGGTATCATAGCCAAAGCCAGACTCGATCTGGTTAACAGAGTCACTTGCCCCGCCTCCAAGATCATAGTTGGAAGGGGTGAACTCCTTGGCATGCGCAGGGTTGAAAGCCATGGGCTTTTTAGCTTCGCTTTGGGGAGTACTAGGCGTGGTGTTACCTGCAGATATTGCTAGCCGAATTAGTATATTGTGCTTGCGTACTGTTTGTATTCACGACATACTACCACGTGGAGTGAACGAAACAGCGTTGAGGGCCTGAGAAGAGAATGTCGACTTCTTGGCTAGAGGCGAAGTAGAAGGTGAGTTGGGCGACATGCCTGGTTGCGCAGTTGGCACAGCATGTAAGCCAGAAGGTGAAGTGGAAGAAGACGAGGGAGTGAATGCCGGAGTATCCCATTTCAATGTTCGCCTATATGACATATGATTAGCTACCCTAGTCCGTACTCGGCCATAGCTTCACCGCGTAAATAGTGCTTGCTATATAGGTGCATGAAAGAGTAAGTGTGTTTGTGTTTAAGCTGTAGGGTCAACATACTGGTGTGAGCTCGGAGAAGACAAAAGAGAGTTCGCGACCAAGTTTCCAGTTGCTGCATTATTATGGTGATTATTATAGGAGATAGAGTTGTGGCTCGGGGTAGTAACGGCACTGTTGGTAGAGCCATTCGTCTTGGAAGTCTTAGTTTCATGATTAAAGGCACATCCTTGATTCTCGTAGCGACAGTGACCATAGATCAGCACGTTCTTGCATGGCGTATCTGTAGTTTTCAGCAGTGGTTAGCGGACCATAGGGATTGAACATGTGCGGATGAATCAACGTCAAGACAACAATTATATACTGACCCCGAGTCTTAGCGTTAGGTGAACCAACCTGCCGACGTAGCTCGGCGGGCTGTGAGCCCCTCGTTGACATGATGTGCAAAGTCTAAGAGGGGAGCTGATGAGACTATACAAGATAATATCAAAGGGACTCTAGGTTGGTAAACAGAAGGAAACGTATTCGTCTGGAAACCCAAACAATAGCAAAGCAGAGACAGTTGAGGTTTCCAAAAGAGGCCCAATCAATCAGCGAACGATGAAGATGGGAGGTGAGTCGGATAGAAGAAATCGAGGACAATATAAAGATACATGCAGCAGCGGCATTGGGAGATGAGGTTGGATTTGAGAACAGTTTAACTGTGATGATGATGTTGTTGCTATTTTCCCCTGCTAGTAGCTAGTTTCGGAGTCTAGATCGCGTAGCGCATGGATGAGCGCGATGATGGTAAGGCCGATGCTGGCAGACAACGGCCGTGCTTATGGCAATGAAATTGTTTGGTTATTGATACGACAGTCGTGGTAAGAAACGCGTTGGCGAGAAGCACGTTTAGTGTTAGTCGAGAATCAGAAGTGCGCTAAACGGCAATGACACGACAGTCAAGAACAGATTGATAAAGCGTTGCAGTAGTAGCAATGGCTGCAGCAGTAGATAATAGTGTTATTGTTGGTGGTGGTGGTTGTGTTGTTGACCAGTTGGTGGTAGACAGTGCGGGACAGGCGTTAATCCAAACTTGACGAGGGGCGTAAAGCGAACCAAAGCTTAGTCTTGAGGAGACCAGGGGTATGGCATATAGTGGAGTTACTTATCAGAGCAAGCAATAACAACTACTACAGAAATTGCAGAGGCCACTTGCAGTAATACTTGTATGTAGTAACTACTATGTAGTAATCGAAGCCGCCAAGACAGCTGGCCGCAAGCTCAAGCTGCAAGACCCCGGGGCGAGATAGTTTAACGGTAAGCAAAGAAATACTGATAGCGCAGTAGCGCGGTAGCGACGGGAAATGAACGTTTTGATGGTTGCAGTCTAAACTTTCGAGGGTTACCGCGGAACAGGCTTTGCCGCAGAAGTTGGTAGTTCTGATTGACTCGGAAGACAAGTCGAGCGCTGCGTTGTCCGTTTGAAATTATGTGTATTATTATCTGTTCTCATGCTGTGCTACGAGTCCAATAGCGCTATTTCTAACCAAGTCATACTTCAAATCGTATCAAAGAAGGCCAAAGTGCTAGCTAGCCACTATGCACTTCGTTACATGCATGTTACCGCTTTCGGCGCTATCGATTGCTCGGTTATTCACATATCGACGTAGCACAGCCGCTTATCTTCAACGCCACATAACGATGTCATTTCTACCAAGAGCTCAGCTTCCGCCACATACTCAGCGCTATATTTGTAGTCTTTGTTTCGTTCAAGTTGAGCACCGTTAAGCAACCGAAAAGCTTACTGGGTTTTTTTTTTCTTTTGCGCCTGAATGTAGATGTGGTTTGATCTGATTCAAGTTCGTCAAATTCGATTATCCGTCCCATTTTGAATTGCGGCTTAGATTGCCAATACTCCGACCTTTCTTTTACTTTCACGTGAGCTAGCGACTACTTTCTGGGTTGTTCCATCAACGTTGCAGCCTACAGCTTAGGTTTTTCTACTCTATCTTTCCCTCACCCAAATAGCCAACTTTGCGTATCCCATCGACTATTTCCGACTTTGGGCCTAGTTCATCATCAGCTTTCCATATTAGTATCACTCATTTATAGTGTCTATACATTTATGAAACAGCCGTCCGAAAAGAGGACATCATCGTCATGGAAGATGGTTTCGATATCGGCCAGCTTTCTGATGAGCAACAGGACATATTAAACCGGTATATCGCCGTCACAAACCAGGAACTAAGCAATGCCATCCCATTATTAGAAAGGTCACAATGGAATGTACAGGTATGGCATATAAAGCATCTGAAATACACTCTACCAAAAATTCGTTAACAGATTTGGTAATAGATTGCAATCTCGAAATTCTTCGATGGCGAAGGCCCCGATCCCGTCGCAGAAGCAATGGCGGCACAAACAGCAGCTCCAACCGTTCATACAGAGAATCTACAGGATTCGTTATGGGACGCCCCGGTGCCTACACGACATCCACAAACGGAGCCTGCACCAAGAGTTGTCCCTCAACACAGTGGTAGACTTCCGTCACTTTTTTCGATTATTCTCTATCCATTCAACTTTGGCTACAAATTAGCTTCGTTTTTCTACCGCACTGTCCTATTCATAGCTTCGTTCCTGCCAGTCTCCATACGACCACGTGCTGTTACAGATGGGCTAGCCGCGGGTATTAGAAGTGTAACTGGTCGGCGAATGCTACTACCAAGAGATACTGCAGCCAGGTTCAAGCGCGAGTTCGAGGAAGAGTACGGTACTGTGCTACCTTTTTTTGAGGGTGGAGCGGCGCAGGCACTCGACGCCGCCAAGGCTGAACTCAAATTCCTTCTTATAGTCCTTGTTTCGCCAGAGCACGACGATACCGATTCTTTCATCCGCGACACGTTGTTAACACCCGAAGTTGTTGAATTTATCGCCAATCCTGCCAACAATATCATTATCTGGGGTGGTAATGTTCTCGACTCCGAAGCTTACCAAGTGTCTTTAGAGTACAATTGTACAAAGTTCCCGTTTAGTGTTCTTGTATGTCTAACTCCCAAGGAAGGCAGTACTCGCATGGGCATCATCAAGCGGTTAGCGGGCTCCATGCCAGCTTCAAGATACTTACGTGAGCTTAGTCTTGGAATTGACAAGTACACAGCTGATCTAGCATCTGTACGTTCGGAACGTCGAGCACGCGATGCTGCTCGTTCTATCCGTGAGGAGCAGGACTCTGCCTATGAGCGTTCGCTAGCAGTTGACCGTGAACGTGCCAAACAGCGCCGTGAGGCGGAGCTGCAAAAGGCACAAGATGAGCTGGAAGCTAAGCAGGAAGCCTCGCGTGCAGCAGAACGTGAGCTCAGTAGACAGCGCTGGCGTCGCTGGAGGGCTTCCTTAGTGAAAGTAGAGCCTGATGCTACGGAGAGAGATGTTGTCCGCCTAGCCATCAAGATGCCTGAATCGTCCGGGGCCGGCCGTATTGTCCGTCGGTTCGATGCCAGCTGCACTCTCGATGACGTATATGCCTTTGTTGAGTGTTTTGACCTTCTTGGAGCTAACGAAGACTATTCTGACCTTGATGATCTCAGTGTACCAGACGGCTATGAACACAAGTATCAATTCCAGCTTGTGTCTGTCATGCCCCGACAAGCGTACCCGCCATCAGAAGAATATTTGTTAAAAGATGTTGTAGGTCGGTCTGCGAACCTTATTGTAGAAGAAGGCGCACCTACAGCGGATGAGGCGGAATCTCTGGAACAGGCTTACAGTCTACCCCTGCATTAGCTTAGTGTTTGCAATGAAATCAGTTAAAATCAGACCAAACCCTTTCTTTTTACGTGAATATATTGCAAGACATTGAAAATATTAAATCACACTGGACACATAGTTAGCGAGGTTCTTCAAGGGTTCCAGATCTACTGCAGTTTGTAAAAAAATTCAAAACTGTACATCGTGCCCAACATCATACACCAACACAGATAGTTCATGAGTATCATCTTCTTCGTTGCAAGAGACTAGCTCTCGCCAACAATGAAAAGAAAAAAGTAGAAGACCTGTCAGACGTCCATCACATCCCACCCTACCAATGCGCTCGAAAGCAGACCATATAGCAGGGACGAGATCATCACCACTTCTTATACAGCCAGCGCCCAGCCGAAGCCGCCACTGAGCCGCCATCTTTGCAGATAGAGCAGAAGTACCAGGAGTTTTCACTCTAAGGATGTGAGGATATCAATCATCAACCAGGGTGGACTCTGTAGCTCCTTTGGGGAACCAAGAGGAAGGTCGACTACTATAGAAATGATTCTCTGAAGTATTGTCGCCTGAAGAAGAAAAGGAAAAAGATAAAAAAGTAAAGAGGGTGGGAAGAGGCACGTATTTATAATGATTATTAGTGGGGCAAATACAATCAGTAGAGTTTATCATTGATTGCCAAAAAAAAACTCTGCAACATCTTTTGTTCTTAAGAAGCCGGTCTTAAAGATTTCTATGGCAAGGGGTTTACTAGTAGAACGCTACATTAAGGGTTTACGCTAAACTCAGATAACCCTATCAATATATAGCCATTTAAATGGTCATAACACTAGCCCTTTGTGAAGACAGATTTACATGAACAACTAAACTTATGACAGTCCAAATCAGTACTATTAGACCCCTCTTTCATACCAGACCTCTCAAGAACATTGTGCTTTTATCAGGTTGTAAACAAGCGCATTGTTGACATACAACTACGTGGGTTAGATAGGCATTGCAGAGAGGAGCAAGGTAAGGCTAGAAAAAAGACAGAAGGCTGAAAGCAACTTACTAACTGAAATAAGACCGTAACATACACATTGAACCTACCTAAATAGGCTCTCAGATCGAATAGAGCATCCTAAGGCTGAGTTCGGCGAGTCCGGTAGCCCTGACATGGAAAATAAAGCATACGAGCTTTATAAGCTACGTGCTATAGAGGCGGCCAATATGGTAGATTCCCGCAGAAAGGGGGTGAAACTAAAACTTCATGATGAAGATGGTAAACTTTATGGAATGACGAAGTACTGAAAAGAAGGAGGCATATATTCAATTCAAAGTTGGCTAAGGGTTATCGCGAGATTAGGACGGGCTAGGCGGCACATTTAAAATGACGATATAAAGAAGAAGGATAAATTGTTATGTTACAATGAAAACAGCACCATTTTATGCGTCCAGATGAGCACTTTCAAATGGTATGGTGGACTGTTTGGTTTGGAGGGAAATGGGATGTGATGTAACTGCAGATGTAGAATTTGTGGCCGTTTATGAACTGAGAGCTTTACTACCTTGTCAAAGATAGCGCTGTAGATCACTGTGACTACATCGGAGATGGCAGTCTACAACATACTATGTAGAGGTCCCTACAGTTACTATGTACTGTATCTTTTTCTTTCCATATCGTAAAAGAACGAACCTATAGTAAATAACGTTTACACGTACTAGTATGCTAAAAAATGAGGACCCAGAAAGAGGATTAAGCTCCACATATCTGCTTCCATTATACCTCAAGCGGTATAATAGTCCCAACAAGCTGGTACTGTAAGTCTCAAATAGAAAGTGCACAAAAGATGGTAAATGTATATTGTAGCTAACACAGTGTAGTATGGTATAGAGCATAAAAGAGTAAAGCTTTTTTTATTGAAAATGGTAGGAGATATAGAAAGGGAAGTATATGCTTTAAGATTAGCCTGACGAATAGTAAAAAGAGAGAGAGGGAGAGAGAGAGAGGCGAATGCGTTGACTAGTGACGGATAACGCTCGGGAAAGCTGGAAAGAATTGAAGCGTCCAGTCCCATCCTCTAAAGTGACCGGTGTTGTGAGTGGTCATGTTACGTTTGACCATACGCAGCATTAATAGAACGCCCAACTGACTATGTAGTTATAGTACATTAAGCAGTTGGCTGTGGAGTCGAAGTCGTGATGCGCAGGACCGACCAGCACTTAGTATATCAGAGGTACCGGCGTTGGAAGAGGAGGTTCGGCCACTTTAGATGAGGCTGTTAAGTGAGAGTTAGCAGGTGTAAAGTACGGTATAGCTACAAGAAAAGATATATTTTCTCACGATAACAAACAAGTTGGAGAACTAGATAAAACAGAAAAGAAAACAGGAAAGGAAAATATACCTACCATTGTCCACCGCAGGGCTCGCGATTTTACTGAGGTCTTGCTGGCTGAGAAAGACCTCGGCGTAGTAGCGCGCAAGGTCTAGTTGTATGTGCCGTCAAGAGCAGCTAGATCACGCTTCTC
>LXKZ01000190.1:97032-145426 GCA_001856765.1 Endoconidiophora polonica | reverse complement strand
TAGACGTTAAATATACACACACCCACACACACTCTAGACTTGCTGTATCGAGCTGTCGAGAAAGCTTGGACGGGTACGGGGTGGTAGGTGCTTTGTCTAGAAGGCAATACGAACTTACGATGCATTTTCCTTCTTTTGATCTGCGTTTAGGGAGAGTTCCAGGGCGTAGCGGAGTAGATAGCCATTGACTCTAATTAGGTTGGCTGGGAGAATGGCGAGAAGTTATTCATGGCTGGCTAGCTGCTATATAAACGCTGGCGCAGCCCGTTGATAGCCAACTGTTCTTCTTGGGGTTCTCTACATCAGCCAAAAGCCTAGGCATCCTGTATTGATTCAGGAGATCGCTTTTTGTTACATTCTTTACGCGCAGTCGCAGCGTCCTTTCTTTAATACATTCACTCTCATAGGCAGCCTTGAACTCGGCACATGCCTTCATCATCTTTTACTTCGCTTACATATCCATCTTAAGTTGACCCCATACTATTAGTTACTATGCGCTCTGTCACAGGACTGAGTCTTCTGACTCTGGCTACCCAGACGGTGGCTGCTGATTATGTTTGGCCCAACAAGTGGGATGATCTTGAAGATCATCTAGTTATGCAAACTGGCTACATTCGTTTCGGATTCACTGATTGTAAGTTAACACCGATAGCTTGCGCAACATAGCACAACTAGAATCTTTCAATATACTAATTAGCTTTTGCATCACAGTGCCTATTCCATGCGGCAGTAATGGCGCTAACGATCCTGGTACTAACACTGCGGGCGAATGGATCCGCACTGCATTCCATGACTCCATCACTCACGATGCGTCCGCGGGTACCGGCGGTCTGGATGGTTCTATCCGTTATGAAACCTCTCGGCCGGAAAACCCAGGAATTGCCTTCAACGACACGCTAAATCAGCTGACACCGTTTGTTACTCCAGTGACCAGCGTCGCCGACCTTATTGCTATGGGCCTTGTCGCTGCTGTGGGCGCTTGCGGCGGCCAGAAGGTCCCATTCCGTGCTGGTCGTATAGATGCTCACGAGGCTAACGAAGCCGGCGTGCCAGAACCGTCGACTAACCTGTCTGATACTGAGACCCAGTTCACTAAGGCCGGTTTCAACACTACGGATATGATCACCATGGTGGCTTGCGGCCACTCTGTTGGCCAGGTCCACAGTGAGGATTTCCCTGACTTAGTCGAGGGTGAGCCTTCCGTGGGCAATGTCCAGACCTTTGACCGCAGCGGTGGTGCCTTTGATACGTCAGTGGTCTCCGAGTATCTCGAGAACGATGGTGTCAACCCTCTTGTTTTTGGCCACAACGACACCACCAACTCTGACAAGCGTGTCTTCTCAGCTGACGGAAACGTCACTATTACGGGCCTGAAGGATAACAACACCTTCCAGAACAAGTGCCAGGATATCTTTTCCCGGATGATCGACACTGTGCCATCTACCGTGACGCTGTCGGATCCCATTACCCCAATTGATATCAAGCCATACATCACCGCCCTGGAGATTAACTCCAATAGCTCTGGCCTAGACTTTGCTGGTCGTATCCGCGTGCGGACCTCGGCTGATACCGGCCGCAACGCCTCATCCCTGACTGTTAGCCTTGTCGCTACTGACCGCAATAACCAGACGAGCGAGATTCCTGCCCCACGTGCCCAATTCAAGCTTGGCCAATCCGGTGGTTTGTTCAACGAAGTATTCACCTGGTACGAATTCTCCAGCACTCTTGGCCTGGATTCTGCCATCTCTAGCTTCGTCATCAAGGTCAACGATGGCAACACGACAACTGTCTACGACAATGGCGGCACTGGCTCGTACCCCGTCGACTCTGATCTCCTATTTCTATCGTCGGCGTCTTGCTTGGCTTACGCCACTACACCCAAAGGAAACTTCAGCCTGGGTGTCCTAGTTGCTGCTCGCACCGACCAGGTTAGCGAGGATGATATTGCCGTGCCTGTAGCCCACAAGGTCTTTCCTGCAGGCGTCTTGGCCCCTCACTTGGTGATCGAGGATGCCCCTAGCAAGTCCAAGGGCTCTGTTGTTGGCCCATACACTATCTTCACCTTCAACAGCTCCATCGCTGATGCCGGCTGGGACACCACCTTCAAGCCACAGCTGAAGAGCAAGGCGAATGACAATAGCCCATGGCACCAAACTGCCGAAGTAATTGATCACTGCTAGACAGTTATTTTGATGCCGGGCTGATCTCCGTCATAAGATGGCCGATATATGACCGCCTAGTTAGACACCGGGACTATTAGCATGTTGACATGTTTAGTTTTTGTCAGGTTTATTTCGATTACAAAAAAAATTATTAGGATATATATAGTTTAGTACTAGTTAGCAAGAATTCAAATGCTTGGTATTTTACATTATTATGTAAGCTCGATTTTTCATGTTTTCAAGATAGAGAGTGATTAATTAGTATGATAACTAGTTACAATTACGTTGCTTCAAAGTGATGATGGCCATGTGGTTCGTTATTGTTAAAATATAACCCTAACCGTGCACGCTCTTAGCCTTGCATTTAATTAATTAACGTTCATTGGCGTTCATTGGCTAAATTACTTATCTAGTATCAAGCCCACATTTTATGCAAGGCTGCGTTATCGCAGGGCCAAATTTTTACGATAAGAAAAGCCCAAAAAAAAGTCCGTCAATTCAACGACGGTTAATATGTAAAATATTTGCTGAAGTTGGCATAGAAACTATTGTTCTAACTTGGGGCTGGATTGAAAAGTTCAAAAAACTGTACATTAACTCCTTTTTGTATATATTAGTTATTGTCTTCTAGTACCTAATCGCACATACAAAATCGCCCACAATGGACCCTTCAGAAGCTCAAGTCAAGGTGTTGTTCACCACGACGCATGAGGATATCGAGCTGCCTGAAGAAAAGCGCCAACTGCTTGTTCCCGCTGGTAAGCTTAAGCATATCCAATACCTTCAAGCATGTCATACGAAAGATGGAATATCACGCTAATCTATCATGCCCTAGAAATCAAGCGTTATGGCCTCTCCCGCATTGTCAACTCCGAGTCTATGCTCAACACCACGACGCCCGTTCCTCTCGACTTCCTCGTCAACGGCACCTTTCTACGCACCTCTCTGGCCGAGCATTTGACCGCCAATGGCCTATCGTCCGAAACTACAGTCACCCTTCAATACGTGCCCTCGCTGCTACCGCCTGTCTACGAAGCCAGCTACGAACACGACGACTGGATCGCCGACATAGATCTTTGGTCTCCCGCCACTGGCCCTGGCTCTGAACGCTTGCTGTCTGCTTCGTATGACTGCCTGCTGCGCGTGTGGGACAAAACTGGCTCTGTCCTCGCAACATCCGCTGGAACTGCGGGTGGCGGCCACACTAAGCGCCTCAACACTGCACGCTGGCTTAGCGGTCGCCGCATCGCTAGTGCTGGCATCGACGCTACTGTACTGGTCTGGGACTACAAGGAGAATGCCGACGGCTTTAGCGGCGGCAAGCTCAAGCCTATCTTAGAGTTTCACGGCCACAAGAAGCAGATCAACCGTCTAGCTACCGATGCCAAGTCTAAGCACATCCTGACTGCTGGTAGCGACGGCTGCGTCGGTCTCTTTGTGGCAATCAAGGATCAGGCGCCGGAGTGGGAGGCTGAACGTGCTGCTGTTCCTTCCAAGAAGCTCAAGACCAGCGTTTCAGTTGCCCAGCGCGGTGCCCTGGCTATGCTCAATGTTCATTCCGACCCGGTCACCCAGGCCATTTTCCATCCTGCCGATAAGACCGTGGCATACTCGGTATCACGCGACAAAACCCTGCTGACTTTGGATCTCACCACGGGCCGTACCGTCAGTTCGCTGATGACAATGCACCCGCTTCTGTGCGTGACCTCCCTCGGTGCCTCATCTCCTCTTCTCGCCGCCGGTTCTTCAGCACGCCACATCTCCCTGCTGGATCCTCGCGAAAGCACTTCTGCCCCCAACGTGCTGACTCTGCGCGGGCATGGCAATATGGTGTCGGCCGTTGCTGCCGCGCCTGGCAAGGACTACGCGCTGGCGTCTGCTTCGTGGGACGGCACCGTTAAGATCTGGGATCTGCGCAGTGTGAGACAGGGCACGCGCGATGAGGGCAACGGCTCAGTGTCTGAGCCCATATTTACTGTGCCCCGCGAGTGGCTCAAGGGCAAGAAGCTGCCAGAGGCCGGCGAGGGTGCCAAGGTACTGGCATTGGCGTGGGATAAATCGTGGGGCCTAGCGTCAGGCGGCGAGGATAAGAAGGTTCAACTAAATACGGCGGGTGATATCGCCCTGAGTGCTGAGTAAGGGGGACCAATGTGCTAAGCATGTGGACTGATATACGGGTTTCCTGCGGCGAGGATGGGCTGTATGTAGGCCCTAAAAGAAAGAAAAAGGTTCAATCACGGTGTTGGGGCGTTTCACTTTAGCTATATTGTATATGTACTTGAACTTATCTTGCTTTCACGGCGCGTCCGCGCATCTGCGGAGGATAGATTTGATCGTTCTGTCTTTTCAAAGTCATGTCTTCTTGTCTGCATATATCAAATATTACCATATTCTCTCTTGTGTCTATTCCACGACTTTATGAATGTCCCTCTGTGTATGTATGATCAGGACTACTACATTGACTCACTAAGCACCAGCAACTTATCGGCCATCTGTCTCTTAGCCGCAGATGCCACGCCACGTTCTGGGTCGGCCATTTGTTCACTGAAGCATAGTTCGACGAGGCTCTTAAGTTCATCATAGGTGAACTGCTCTGACTCTGGTAAGTCCTGCATACGTTTCGCTGATTCTAGGATCTTATCCGCACCGCGCGTAAACATACCGAAATAGTTGGTAGCCCTAGCTAGATCAACCCCATCTTCGACATTCTTGAGGTTCTGTTGAAGAACAAGGATATTTAGTTGCATACGTCCGCATCCGCGAGCGTTCATCGGCGACGCTATAGGAGCATTAGTAACAAGAATTCCTGTCACTAGGCGGCCCAAACCACTACGAACATAGTGCGCTTCACGAGCGTGGAGGAACCGGGAAACAGTTTCATCGTACGACACGAGCTCTCCGTTGAGCTTGAGAATCTGTGGATCGGGTTCCGACACATCCTGGTCGAGGATGTATGGTGCTGTCTTGGGCGACATGACCACATTGAGTGAGTACATGATTTGGCAACGGACCTCCATGTGTAGAGTCCGTAAAGCTGTCCCAGCGAGCTCCTCGTATGATGTGACGATACGGTCAAAAGTCCTGTTAAATGATTGTTAGCATATTAATTTTCAACCTCCTAGTTCGGATGATATTGTCACTTACTGAACTGTTTCTTGAGTCAGTGGCAAGTATACAGGGCCGCCCTCATCAGTAGTCTTGTCATTCATCAGTGACCAGCGCTGACTGGTCGCCCGCGGGATACTGCTTCTAGAAGTATCCGTTTCTTGGCGCGTGATATGACGTAGGCTTTGACTTTTAGTAGCGAGCCATTTCATGCTAGTATATATCAAGCAGAGAGACGAAACTGTATCTCGGTCCTGAATGATATCGTTGGGCTCAAGTACATTCTTAGTAGCATAAGCCACTAATAGGTCGGTTTCCCTCTGCAGCAGTGCCATATCATTAAGATCACCATCCCAACGCGTCTGAATGATGTCGTTGATCTCGCTGCCCTGCAAGGCAAACCGGGCGCAAGTACGAAGATCTCTGTTATCATCTGGAACATTTTGCTGCTCTTGTGTTTTGGTGACGAGGCCCTTAAACCAAGTAAACACACGATCATAGTATCGCATCATCTGCGAAACAAGTAGTGAACTTAGGGCCTGGTCGTGAGGGATTGTGCCTAGCATTCGACAGAAGGCCGTGACAATCGTGAAGAATGAGATGGTTCCTTTGAAGATGGGCTTCTTGGCCACGGATGACCAGTTCTGGTCCTGCTGGAAGGCGTCGATCTCGTTGAACACAGTGTCTGAGAGTTTTGCTAATGTCTCGTCCAGCTGGGGTTGGAAGACATTGACTAGGAAGTTGTCCAGGAATGAAGTTAACGTAGAAGTTGCAAGATCAGACCCTGGAGGTACGATGCTCTTTAGACGTTGGAGGAACACTAGTGTAGGTGGCAATAACAGACTCATGTTGAAGACACTAGGATCGACCAAGCTCTTGTACGTGCCGACGCCTCCCCGCTCACTAAAACCAGGATTTGCATTCTTTTGAATGTTGCGTGCGCCGAGAGTCGACTTCTTCTCGTTCTTCTCGCGGTCTGTTAGGCCAGGAACCGCAGCTTGGATGATGGCATCCAGAGCTTCTATCTCAGTTGTGAGCTCTGCACCTTTCACATCAGTGTCACCAAAGCGAAAGAGGTGATCTCTACTAACGTCCACCTTTCCGTTGCTGGTTCCGGGATTGGGAGTCGAGCTAAACTGGTATACGTCGGCATCACTGGTGACGTAATAGTTGAGCAAGGTACGTATCTCGTTTTG
Source organism: Endoconidiophora polonica (assembly GCA_001856765.1). NCBI lineage: Eukaryota > Fungi > Ascomycota > Sordariomycetes > Microascales > Ceratocystidaceae > Endoconidiophora > Endoconidiophora polonica. Next base: position 138,963 of record LXKZ01000190.1, on the reverse strand, counting down.
ATACAAGTTCCAAAGCTCTTTAAAGCTTCCTAGGAGGGCGCTGTTGTTACCAGCACCTTCGCGGCGGATAAGCGCCTTGATAGACTCATGGAACATTCTGTGTCCCTCGGCAATGGCCTCGAATTTACCGTAGAGAGTCCAAAGGAGATCATAGATGACATCTGCCCGCATCTGAGTTTCGCGGTTGCCGTAGATTCCAAGTCCATTGCTATTACCATTACCTCCGTTTCCACCTCTGAGAGAACTGGGATGCCGCTGATCAACCTCGTTGACTGTCTCGTTGGCAATCTGGAATAATTCCACGGGTAGTCGTTGTTTGAGATTTTCGACAGCGTTCTGCAACCGGCCAAGCTTGTTGAGAGATTCGACTAGTAGGCCAATGTATTCAAAAGTATCGGCTTCTGGATTCTTAGCAGGATCTTCGACGACCGGCTTCTCGAAGTCGATACCATCGAGAATGTGCTCAAATGGTAGTAGATCCGAGCCGCTAGAAACTGGGCCGTGGTGTTTGGCGATGCCTTGCCACCGTTCCTGGCAGTACGGTGATTTGAGGTAGAGATGTTCGTGTAACTCCTCTACCAGTATATCCATCAAAGCTGTTTCCTGGTTCGCTAAGTAACTTCTGAGATCGCTCAAAGCGCCGATGTCGTCTAGTTCTGGCTTACGCAATTTGCGTAATGCGTTCTGGAGAACATCGACAGCTGTCAAGAACCTTTTTTCGGAGATGCGAGCTTCAAGTTGATCGGGTACGGAACGCAGATCTTCTAGCTGATCGAGAACTTGAATTAAGCCATCATACATCTGTGACGTGACTGAGAGCTTCTTAAGCTCTGGGTCAGGATTACACAGGCCAACTTTGGCTCCTACTAAAGTCTCTTTCAAGCCAGCGACCCGGAGCTGCGAGGCCTGGATACTGTTTTGAATCTGATGAAAAGTACCGATGGAACTGTTGAAACCCTGATGGTGCTCGTGGACAATCCCCTTTAGGGAACTCTGCAACATGTCGTGTGTTTGCTGAAAATTCCGATACTCATGTGCTCGTCCCACCGAGCTGTTGTCCAGCAATTGCAGAGCCAGCTGCACCGGGACACAGTCATTAGCACAAAGAGCAGGCCATTCTTTGCGAATATGTTCCAGAACTTGGTTGATCTGTCGTTCGGCATTACTTTCGGGCGCCCTGCGCTGCTGCTCAGCAACGGCTTCTTGCTGTTGCAAACGAGACTGCTGTATGCTTTGAGTTGAGACGTCGTCGCGCATGTTCATCCGTTCGTTGAGGCGATTCCTACTCGGCATTGCGCGCATAGAGGACTGTGACGGCGGCACTGGCTGCTGCATGTTAGTTTGCGGCGACCGAGAGCGAGCATTGTTGTTATTTAGTGAAACACCTCCGGGCGAATCGAACCGTTCGCGTGCAGACCGCATGCTCGGGGCTGCAGAGCTTCCGGAGCTTGCGCCACCCCCATTTCCATTGGCGTAACCATAGCTTCCGTTGCGCATTTCCATACCAGCACCTCCTCCAGGCGGGCTTGGCCGTGGAGGCGCTGTGCGGTCGCCGGTGGGCCGGCCGCGCGGAGGAGGAACAGCCACGCCGCCGTTGCTATTGAATGGGTCATAGTCACCCTGTGGTGAGTTTGGGTCTCGCTGTGGTATTTGCTGGGTTTGCGCAGGGCTGAAGTTGCCGTAGCCGCCGTTGGCACGTGGTGTTGACCGCCCGTTTGGCAGAGCATATTGCCTATTAGCAGACATTATGGAGGCTACGGGTAGTCAGTGATTAGATGGATGAGAGACGGATGATTAGAGATGGAGTGTTTCAATAAAGGATGCTGTCACATGGTAATTCGACAGATATCGAGTTAGAGGGGCGGCGAGATGTTGAGAGTAGAAACCAGACAGACGCCCAACTGCAAAAGCAGGGGAACTCTTAGGATGCCGGCGGTGTTCGAAGGCTATCAAGGAAAGCCAAGCCTAGGGAATCGTCGTCGTTTTCGGATGTACCCTCTAGGCAACCTCTGGGTGTAACAAACAAAAATAAAGGGCTTAGTCGAGATTCAGAGCTCCATGGTGATGTTCTAGCTGGCTTGCTAGGCGACTTGCTCCACTAACCTCTAAGCAAGCCTATTTGGCTCGACATTGAAACAGGAGCCAATCACAGGCATAGAGGTGTCGTAACATCGGGGCGCCAGCTGTACTAAGCTCTTTGTCAGCTGACAGCAGCTCCTAGCAAAGGCCCCACAATAAGCAGTGCTAAGCACGATCCCTGCGATCACTAACTGATGCTTGGCCAGCCGAAATCAACTTCGCTTGAGACTCTTCTTCCTCCAAACTTGCGATCCTCGTCTTTAGCTGCGAGCTGCGTTTCTACCCACAAGCTCCATCTTCGCCCTTTGTGTCTAGCCCTGCTCGTAACATCTCTGCCCATTTCGCGATTATCTTATTAGCGATCGACTCTTCTCCTGCCTTCGCCGGCCGAAAACATCTACAGATTACGCGACACTCTTTTTCGCCGCATCACCCGATCAGATCTAGCTGTTTATTTGCGCTAAAACTACGTCACCGATCTGAGCTTCACATCATCAACTCCTGTCATCATCATGGATGCCGAACGTCTCTTCAAGTTCCGCCGTCCAGAATGGATGAACAGCATCATGGCCCGCAATGGCGGCGTCTACGCTGCTGGTGGCCTAGTACGACATCTTCCTGTCTCTTCCGCGGCCACGGCCTAGCTCTTCTTCCCGCCTTAGCGCATGCACTGACTATGTAATATCACGTCTTCGTATAGTTCTCCCTAGCCTTCTACATCATGCTAGACTCAGCCGTCTGGTCCAAGTCCGCCCGCAATGCCACCGATGTGCACGTCTCATTTGCTGACTGGCTGCCACTCATCTTCAGCAGTCTCGGCATGCTCATCATCAACTCAGTTGAGAAGCAGCGCTTGAGCGCTGACTCCATCGGCTATTCGGGTGATGTTGCTTGGCAGGCGCGCGTTGTGCTGTTCCTCGGCTTTGCCGCGCTGGCCGGCGGTATGGCTGGTGGCGTGACGGTCTTTGTACTCAAATATGCGGTTCCAAGCGTCGCGATGCCTGCGCTCAATATGGGCATCGAGAATGTGGTGTCGAACGCTCTTGTCGGACTAAGGTAAGCAGGGACTATTTTTTGGATACTTCACATGACATTATGTTCTAACTCATTGTTTCTAGCTGTGTCGTGCTCTGGGTTAGCCAAAACATGGAAGATGAATACGCGTACAATCTGGCTCTGTGAGCCAGTTGCTTCCTTTATACTTCTATCATTTTGTCTATATCTCATACGATCCTTTAAACAACAAGTCCTCCTCCTATAGAGACCTATTTAGTTGTTGACAAGCCTATGTATAGTTGCTATGTGATCTGATTCCAGGCTTCTCTCCACGTCTAGTTTTATATGACTGTGAATCATGTGTTTTGGTTTGTCATATTGCCTAAGGCTTTCAATGCTTTAAACATGTTTGATATCTACCACATAGTTCCTTTTTCACATGCTAGCAAAGTGAGTAGTGATGTTCTCTTTGTTGTTCTTATTTGTTGTTGCGTTATTATTTCATGGTATTATGGATTGTTTAATCAAGACTTTCAGCTTCCTCCTCTCTTATATACCATTTCGCTTAACTCGTGCTACCTAATGCTACCAGTTTATATTGGTTGTCACATGTGACATTGAGGCTATTCCATCGGCCGTATAGTGTCGTAGCAAATAAAGTCGCTCTCTTCAAATAAGGTAGTCTCTGGGGAGACTACATTTGCCTCTTGTTCCAAAATCTCCGCCTTCTCTTCAGCATTGACTACCTCAATATCCGAAGTTTTCACTGAGATGTTCGATGCCGAGCTATCTTCGGCCAAACTTTCTTGCTTCTGCTGGACAACTTCCTCCGCCTGCACAGGCTTGGCAGTCCGAATCGTGATGGTCTCAGTGATATCAGAGAAATGTGAGATCTCCTGTGGCACAATCACTTTGGCCGGCGGCTGAGAATCGATAACATACTTTGGAACATCGCTTTTTGTGACAAAGGCCTCCATCTTATCCATCTCATCCATCGGTGGCAATGACTTCATAGCACGCTCAAGTGCTACCCTCAGCATAAGGCCCTTCATGGGGACACCTTGTTTCTCAAGGTCAATAACCTCTGGCGGAAGAATGTTTTTATACCGGAGGTGCTTGTGCCACGCGGAAAGACCCGGGACTATCTCCTTTTGCAGCCTTTGCACGTCATATTTGAAGTTCTCAGTTTTGATGGCTTCCATGATATAAGATGTGACAGTGACTAGTGCTAACGGCGGCTCACGCAGCATCTTTGCAATATCCACGGGCAGATGTTCTCGTTCGTGCCATAGATAGAAAGCACGCAAGAATGGAATTCTGACCTTAGAATCAGCCGTAACATTCTCCATATACGACTTGGCCCACGCCAAAGAGTCATTGAGTAGACCATCGCGGCTGGTTTCGTCATAAGAAGAAAAAGCCTCTTCGTCGGCTTCAAAGTGGACAGAGTCCCTAAGAGCAACTTCCAGCTTATTGATATCAAACACCTTCGCCAGTGCTTCCAAGTTTGTATCGCGGTCTTCGAAGATAGGCGCATCCGCTGCTGTTTCTGCTAGAGGAGTGTACTCGGTATTTTGTTTGGTATCGGCAACTAGCTGCGGTGCAGGCGCTACTTCAACTTGCTCTGCGTCTGTGGATTGTTCCTTTGCCGCCTTATCTAAATAAGGTTCAACATCTTCGACCGTAACATGATCATCGAGGGTCGCCTCGCTAATCGTCTGCTTTGCTTCGATGATAGAAGCTGAGATGGTAACATCAGATGTCGCAGTAACTTTTTTGGGGCGTTTAGTTTTCTTCATATCAGATTCATCAAGAACCGGAATGGGGAGGCCAAGTTCTGCAAAGTGTGGCGGTGGCGGTACAGGGTCCAAAGATAGGCGTATATCTTCGTAAATCTGGTAAAGCTGGATGCCAGCATAGGCATCAGAGGCGGAGTCTATTACTAGTCAATAAATATATATATATATAACATATAAGATGGCGCTTTAGACCAAGGGAAGAAACTTACAAACAACTTGGGCAATAGATAGTGGCACAGACCAATCTCCAGTTCTAACCTCTCCTTTGAATAGCGGGAGCTTCAGATACTCTTGAACTTGGTCAGCAAGTCTAATCACTTTCTTGTTGATAAGACTAAACTCCTTTGTAGGAGTGTACTTGATAACCTTCTGCATATTGCTTAGCTCAACAATGCCTCTAACGTCTACATTGAGGAAGGTTTTCAAGCGTGTACAGTCAGCTTTGATGCAGACGCCGCATTTGCGCACATTTTCATTTTCGAGGATGTGCTTCAGTGACTCGGACATGAGCTCGTCATCTGCCTCCGTGAAGAGCGCGACATGGAATAGCGCAATGTGACCGGGGCTCGCAATTTGTATCAGGGAAACATTCTTGCGCACATTATCCCAGCGCGATGATTCAGAGACCCACTCAAGATCAAGGCCAATAACGGCTTCATTCATAAAGTAGCGCTTGACCGTACGTTCCATAGTGTGCCGGCTGCGGCAGTAGTGAACCTGGACCTTCTTTGGCTGGCCATCCGCGTCTGGTGGGCCACGGTAAAGCGAGTAACTCCAGAATGAGTTTTGTGAGAACTTGTCGGCATCGCGGGCGGCCTTGTATAGATTCATGGGCATGTTAAATGGTAGCGAGCTAACCGGAGGCTCCTCAGGGTCTAGCGGTGGGGGAGATTCCCGTACCGGGGCGGTTTTCCAGCTTTTATGTGCATAATCCCCAGATAACGAGGACGGGGTTTCTTTGCGTGCATCGTTCTCTTCTTCTTCAGGCATTATAAGATTCTTAGAGTTGCGGATCGAAGTCGACATAGCGATTACATCGTCAGTTCCGTCCATACTAGCAGAAGCAACCGAGTGAGTTGAGCTCGCGAAACGGATGCCCCGGTCAGGCGTCCAGGATGTAATCGGCTGTGGATTAGCAGCCCCGAGAAATGACGCAGCAAGCACGGCCTGAAGATCTCTCGAGCCGATGTTCAGGCGAGACGACAGTAGCGCAGTAGATCGCGACAGCGGGCGCTGCAAGCTGGGGATCATGGTGGGTACAGATGCTATGGTGGCAGAGGTAGCACCAGGATGGTTGCGATGGTTATAGTAAGTGTGTTGATTATAGAAGCCTCCGTTCGAGGCGCTGGCGGAAAGTCTCGCCCGTGCATTAGCATTTCCTCGTCCAAATGCCATCATTATAGACGGCAGCGTTTCAGCTGTATCATCCAGGAGCGTATGGTAGTTAGTTATGTAGGGCCATTTGTCTCCAGAGAGGAGTTGTTGGAAAAGTCCGCAGAGCACAAGTACAATGTAATGTAATCTGTTGCAATTGAGATAGGCAGTCGTCGTTGGTGCCTAGAATGGAAGTGTCTTTTCTGTAGGCCGTCTAGATAGGCGTCGCGACAATTACTCGCTTTTGTTTTTTTTCCTTGATGTTGATGCAGCGCGAATCAAGAGTGCCCCTCTATCCTGCAGCCAGGTCTACTATAGTCTGTTGGACTGTGTGACAAGGCATTTTTGCTTGTTTTCCATCTGCTTTTCGCTGCCAGTGCAACTTCAGTGCCACTAAGGACAAGACAACAGGCAGGCCTACAGAGATAGGCTCAAAATGAAAGGATTCACTCTAGTGTGTAGTGTTGCCTGCCAACTGTTTATTCACTTATGCCAGCTGTCAGACAAACTCTCCAATGTGGGCCCGTTTTGCTACACTTTGTTGATGATGCTCCCAATGGCGACGTGGGATGTAGGCTTCAGTTCAAAGCTAGTAATGTAGGCAAATATTGAAGCCTCCATCACACTTTTGAATTTCGTCCATCTTTGCGTGCAATCTCCTTGTAGAGGCTCATCATTTCACATCTTTTATCATGGCCTCTCAACTTCTTCCTCTGGGTAATTATTAATAGTGCTATGCCTCATATCTCTAGACACGAGCTGACTATCTACTACACAGAGCTCATCGACAAATGTGTTGGCTCCCGCATCTGGGTCATTATGAAGGGTGAAAAGGGTTCGTCATAGCCACTGTCTTTCTGTGCTTACTGAGTAGTGTTCTAACATCAAGTACAGAGTTTTCTGGTATCCTTCTCGGCTTCGATGATTACGTCAGTAAGTGTCATCTAGTAATATCATCACATGCTATGAACCAAAGCTGACTCTTCTTCTAGACATGGTCCTTGAGGACGTCACTGAGTTGTATGTTGACAATAGCCAGTTTCTATCATTGTATGTATGCGGAACACTAACTCTCAATAGCGACTACTCTGGCAACCAGACCAAGCTTCCTAGGATACTGCTTAATGGCAACAACGTTTGCATGGTAAGTTGAATAAAGATCTTGCCCTCTTCAAATACTAAATAAACTTCTAACACGAACATCTAGTTGATACCCGGTGGTGAAGGCCCCGTCGCTACTTCGGCATAATCATATTAATTAGTAATGACCCTTTTAGTACATAAAAAAAATACCCCAGGTTTTCAAAATTCCAGGCTGTTTGTTTTTTGGGCATCTTGAAGATATGCTCTTGTGGTGGTTTTCATGGTGTGTATTTCAGTCTATATACCGAAAAAGAAAACATGGCAATATGAATGCAAAGTCCGAAGCCTACGTCATTAGGCCATGATCAATGATAGCCTAAGGAATCCGTGAAACGCCTACCCGCTATAAAAAAATGACAATTATCATGAAATCAAGTTTCATGTATCGTGCACCGTCATGTGTCCATCAGCAACACTCTAGATAGGTTAGGACCAAACGCTTAATGTAAGCTGTCTCCAGCGGAAACCATGCGACGCAGTTCCCATTCGCGGGTAAATTCGTTACTAAATGTAGAGAGATCGCGCATAAGCTTCTTGATGATTTCCATCAAAATCTCACGAGGAGAGATCGTTCCATCCGTTTGGATACGAATAAACATTTCGGGCACATTAGGATGGCCAACTAAGGATGAGCGTTAGTAGTGTCTTGATTACAGGCCTTGAAGCGAACCTCTTACTCTTGTAGCCGGCCATCATGACGTTCTTGTGCTTCTTCAGGTGCTCAGAGATCAAGTTGCCCATAGTGTGGTCCTCCTTACGAAGAATAAAGTCAGAGCAGTGCGGCAGACCTATGAACAATTAGTATACGATTCAATGAATGCTTCTGTTTTCGATAGTATTACCAGCAAAAGGCTTCTCTTCAACTTTCTTCTCACCTTCACCGAGAAGGAAGAGCTCAGTACTGGGAAGTTAGTACATATAACTTCACTGTGAAAGTCCTAGAGATGCTCACCGATCGGGCGCGTTCATTTTGAATTGAAGTTGATCCGACTAGATATTTATAGTGTGAAGATTAATCCTAGAATCAAAGACTGAACGTGAAATTTCCCGCTGTCAGTACTTCGTGGTTTGGCATTCATTAGATCTTTAGAAACCTCTTCACAGCCTTGTAGTTCAAGTCTAGCCTTGTGGATTTGTTGACAGATGACATAGTAGGTTAAACTTTGCGTCTAGATCGCAACCCTAAGTATCAGGAAAGTCAGGGTTGTTTATTTCTTGGCAGCAAGAAAAAAGAACGAAGCTGCTAATTTTGTCCATATTTTGTTACCATAACACAATTCGGATGTTATTAGTCAAACACCGAGAAAATATATATGCGTTCATCAAAGTTATATAAGGCAAGTGTATTGAATAGAATGCTAGTCTATGCAATTACGGATGGCTTGCAGGGGAATGATATGTTTATAGCAGTGTTTTCTTCTTAAATTAGTCGTGTTGATTTCTTTTCCATGCATCTGACCATGTTTTATGTCTACAATCCGAACTGAAGATCGTGGCCTTTTTCTTTTTAATCTACACGGCTTGTATCGTGTTTCTGCCTCGCCTACAAAGTTGGCTTCGGTAGGACAACTCCGCGGAAACCTTTAGTTGCCCCCGACAAACGCCTTTCTAAGATCCGTTATCGGATTACCGGCCGGCTCCTCCAACTGCAGTTTTACGCCATTTTGAAAGTATGGAGTAAAGAGGGTGCCATGAGCATCATAGTGTGCTTGAGCGATATATATATATATATATATATTTACAGTCGTTTTAGTGCAACTGTATGCCGAAGGATCTGAGTACTGGATCGCTGATATGATTTTAATCTCTTATTAGTTGATTTGGCCTCGACTGTCGGGTCGAGCCTTGTTTATATTCTATACATTTGCTCATGAAACTTAAAACGAACTAATGTCAACATCATTGAACACTACCTTTATTTAAGCTAGTAAACAGACCTGTGTTATACGGAGAAGTCGGTTACTACAGGCGGCGCCCGTACTTCCATTACGCGACTGACAGTAAAGCTTCAAGTTTCTTTTTAACTTTCGTTCCGAAATGATCCTCAGGTACGTAATAACCAGAGTTCGTAGGAGGCTCGGGCCCAGTTGAAGGAAGCCATAGCCTAAGTTGGCCGACCGAATCTGAGGAGAACGTGATGTCAACGATTGCAGTGAAGGGTAAATCAAGGAAGCGCGAAAATGCATGGGACCTCAAATTTTCCGAATTTTCTCAACCGATAGACCGCAAAGGAATAGGTGAAATGAGGAGTCAAGAGTTTGATGCTTCTCGCCTTTGTCTGGCGCAATACGATGATTTCCTGAAGAATCCGTAGTTCTTGTCAGAATTACTATTTTTTTTTCTTGCCTGTTGGTGGTTCTTCTGTAGTCCCAACTTTATGGAGTTTTGAATTTACTTTTGAATTTTATTTTGGGCGATTGTGGCAGACACGAGTTTTCTTATCGGGCTTTTTGCCGTTTATACTTCTGCTGATATTTTGCATCCTGATCGGTACATAGGCTAAAGCTCCTTAGCTGACAACTTAGCTGATAATTATTGCTACCAACTTCCTCTTCAAAACTATACGCCAAAGAAAGCCAAAATGTCTATGCCACCTATCCCGCCCGTGAAGGAGGTCAATGCCGACATCTCCATACCCGAATCCCGGGTTCTTATCATCGGCACCGGCGGCACTATCTGTATGCAACCGTCCGCCCAGGGTCTGTTGCCAATGGGCGGCTTTCTGGAGAAAGCCATGGCTCCGCGCCCCAACTTCAACGACATGTCATCCCCCGGTAAGCATGCGCTCTTCTTGACATAGGCTCTATCATGCCAGCCATTATGCAACATTGTATATATGTATCCTTTTCCGAATAACTAACACGGCCTTCTAGTTTCACTCAAGGCTTACAAGGACGGAAAGGAACTGGCCCTGCCTTCCCTCCGCACACCTCCCACAGCCTATGCCCGCCATGTGCGCTATAGCTTGCTGGAATTCTCGCCGCTGCTAGACTCTAGCTCAATCTCTGCCGAGGGCTGGGTTGAGGTTGCTCAAACTATCAAAGAAAACTACCATCTATATGATGGATTTGTTATACTTCACGGAACTGACTCATTGTCGTATTCGGCGTCAGCATTGTCGTTCATGCTCTCGGATCTTGGCAAGCCCGTCATTCTCACTGGCTCCCAGGCTTCTATTTTCTCGCTGCAGTCCGATGCAGTTGACAACTTACTTGGTTCGCTAATCATTGCAGGTACTTTCGTCATCCCTGAAGTATGTTTGTTCTTTAACCACAAGCTGTTCCGCGGCAACAGAACCACCAAGACCTCCGCTACCAACTTCAACGCCTTTGAGAGTCCCAACTGTGAGCCTCTCGCCAAAACTAACGGTCTCGGCGTTGATGTGAACTGGGGTATCATCCAAAGGCCTAAGCGTATAGCCGAGTTCCAGATCAGCAAGGCCATGGATACGGCAAATGTTGCGCTGCTGTGGGTATTCCCCGGCATCCGCCCGGAAATGGTAGAGTCGGTCCTCAAGGCCCCTGGCCTTCGCGGCTTAGTTCTTGCGTCATTCGGTATGGGTAATGCCCCTCACGGCGTTGATGGTAGTTTCACGCGTGTCATACGTGAGGGTGTTGAGCGCGGCACTGTCATCGTCAATGTCTCACAGTGCCCATCCGGATTTGTTTCTCCAGTCTATGGCCCTGGCACCGAGTTGGGACGTGCTGGTGTTATATTCGGTCTTGATTTGACTATTGAGGCTGCCCTGACCAAGCTCTCTTACCTTCTTGCCATTCCAGGGATTACCTCGGCCGACGTCGGCAAGCGTATGTCCGAGTCTATTCGTGGCGAGATGACAGAAAAGCTTGCTCCCGTATTCCATCATCCTGGCGGTAACATCGATGATGCAGTTGCCCGCCTATCCACCACCGATAATGAGTTCACTGCTCTAGGTTACGCCATTAAACGAGGTGATCTGCGTACTGTTACTGAAATTCTTGACGGTGACGAGCTAGAAATGTTGAAGAAGTCTGATTACGCAGGTAATACTGCAGTCCACTTGGCTGCTGTCTGTCCTGATATCGAGATACTACGACTTGTTCTGATTCGTGGCGGCAATGTCCATATTAGAAATCGGGCCAACAATACAGCTCTGTTTGTAGCCATGAACTCGGGGAATGTTGCCTCGGCAAATCTACTTCGTGAAGCTGGTGCTCACTTATGGGAAAGCCCGGCGCCGCCTTCGCAACCTGTAAACCTTTAGAGGGGAGCTAACTGACACAGCTCAAACTACCTCTCGCTCTTTTTTGTTTTTTGGGGGGGGGGGGGGGGGAGGGGGTCATATTACTCTGCCTTCTTTTATCTTTATTTTATCTTTGTTTCCTTTGTTGGGTTATATTTTGTCTTGTTTTCTACGCTGGTACTGTCTATTTTAAGGGAATGATATATTGGGTTATCTACGTCTTGAACTGGTTTCGCCGGCTTTGAAGAAATTGCAAAGACTGGCCGAGAAACACAGACATCGATGTTAGCAAAAAGCGATTTGTTTTATTTCTTCTTTTTTTACTATTGCACACGGAGCATCTCTCATTTTACTTCTGAGCTCATCCAATAAATCGGCTGTTGAGAAAAATGCGCATTCAGCACCAGCAAGCACTATCGTCATGTTATTACATCCGACTTGTTGTCCAGCAGCATGTATCATCCTCGTGTTGTGCAACAACCCCAACCTTTCAATAACGCTCACTCTTACGATTGTTACGTTTTATCAAAACTAGTACATACAGAAATCTCATATACACGTCTTGTTTCTAAATGTAGCCAGTGTAGCGCTGTCTCTCTTTTGGTTTGTTTACTTCCATCTAGTCCTGTCCCCTCACTCACCCACATCTTGTAGTGGGGGGTTAGAAGCATCAGACCTACGAAGTAAGATAAAACTATACCAAAAGGTACATGCAGACACCATGCATTAGACTAGCGGCTGTATTCACTACCTACTATGGTCGCGAGTCCTCTTCGCACAGTAGGTATTGCCTCTGCTTCTCAAAAAGTGATCCTATATGTCCGCTTGTGCTTAGTCGGGTCTGGCGACCGAATGTGAACTTTTCCGGTAACAAACTCGGGATTTTCCAATCAACGGCACGTTTCGCCTCGATCTCCGAATCTATCAGCGTGTTAGAACTATACATCTATAGGCTCAGTCTAGACTTCATTGAAGGTTGAAAGACCTAGCGAATATTGGCCCCAAAGAGGCCGGAACGACGCTGTCCATGACAGAAGTAAGAGTGTTAGATTGTAGCGCCACTTACTCTCATCTTCCCGTTTTCATCTTCTTCGGCGATTGCTGAACATCCTTCACGATAATCAGCGTAGAAGGACGCCCGGAAACAAACTAACATTGCAGGGCGCTGCGCACCTGATTCAACAAAGTACAGTACATATTTTATTGTGTGATATCCTCCTGCACGCCACCAAGTAAGTGATGGCGGTGGGATGGATGGATCGTACTATGTGCTGGCTCAACATAAGCATCTTGCATGCTCTGCATGGGATATATTTGCTAACTAACACAGTTGCTATAGTATATGTTCTGCTACCACCACGACTAGAAATACATGTAAGGCAGCATCTCAAATCATGACATATGTCTATCTAACTGCGGATCCAAGATCAGTCAGCATATAGCCTCAGCTGACTATATGTGAAGCCTTGATATCCACGAATTTCTATTTATGCACGCTAAGTACATTGAAATGTAGTGCAGGCTGACGGCCTACCATGCGGGTCTCAGTTGCCCAAGCCATACTTTGTGTTGTTCCATTTTGTCTCGCGAGCTTCATCCGCTCTGTCTTTTTGTCCATTATGACAAATATTTCGGTTTGAATCTTCGAATTGACTGGCGCCAGATCCAGCAACTTAACTATGTAAGCCCGCTTACTGATATATAAGATGGGAATGACCTACGCTATTAGTTCTTCAGCCAGTGTCTAAGCCCGCCCTGTCCTCTTGGGATATGCTAACGGATCTGTTGAAGACGTTTGTCTTAAAGGTTGGGGGGGGGGTGAAGTGTGCATTTCTGGCAAGTAAAGTCAATTTCTATTAACTAGACCGTCTAGCGGCATGATATATCGCTCGATTCTATATACATAGCTGTGAATATACCTTCCTTTACAATTTGTTTGGATATGCTGACAGACATCATAGCCGATCATGCAATCTGTATGCTACTGTTCATAAGCTATTGTATTATGTTCATATTGTCGCCTGTTAGATCTATGAGTGGTACAGCTCCAGCAGGTGCAGAGTCGGACATGTAGGAGTCTCTGAAATGACAACCAACCCACGCCTTGTATCTTATCTCTTGTTGAAAATCTGCCTTTATGAGATTATTTTCCCCAGTATTCTCCGCATCTCCCAACATCACGTACTTATTCAGTTTATGGTTATACTGCTGTGAAATACTGGATTTAGGGGAATTGTGTTGGCTGCAAATATCAACCATGTCTAGAGCACGATATATCTCTACTCTATACTATAAGTAGTCAAATACCCATCCAACAAGTCAAACGTCATGGACATGGGGAGACTGGGGACAATTGCGTCTGGGGGAGTAGATACTACGACACTAGGTGCAAATAAAGCCGGGTCTCCTTGTTTCCGGGTGGCTAACCCCATCACTGGACTAGTTCCATTTCGTGTGGAGGATAGGCATTCCTCTGAGGAGACAAGGAGAATAGCCGTATCAAGTCATATCTCCCCATCTATTTCCATCTATTTGGCACCTCGGGGAGACGACAATATACGATCTGCAAGCCGATAATGCCATAACGCCATTTGTCATGTTGAATGTAGACTCTGGAGGAAAACGACATGTTATTTTTTTTCCAGTCTCGCTCACATGCGTGCCGGCCTTCGCCGGATGCAAATCGGCGTTGTTCTGTTAGGTCTAGGCTATCAACGACGAACGACAAGGTCATACAGTAAGGAAGGGGGACGGGATGAGTAAACTAGTCATTCGCCTGGCTGTCTCGGTTACAGTATGGTACGTACTTTGGCCATGGGCGTTCTGAGGTGCGGAGCACGCTAAGAACGGACTGGTCGTTCAGCCTGGCTACGGGGCTGACTTGCATGTTGTGGACTAGTCGGGAACTAAGTCACAATCACGACGCATCCACGGCGGTTACTGCTCACCGTAGTCTCGTCATGGTTAGCATAAAGAAAAAGACGGCAGCTGGAAAGAGAAAGCTTATATACACGCCCACTGGAGAGAACGGCGAAGTCAAAGTACGAAAGATGCAGGATCCCAGTTGATACATAAGTGGTATGAGCCCAAGACAATGGGCACAAACTAATACAGCGTGTACACACATCCTCTACTGTGCGTACTTGTACACTTATTAGATTGACACAGCCAATAAACGAAAGGAACAGGGTGATGATGGTGGGCGAGATGCAATGCTATCACGCCTGAATATTGCGGCATCTACAATGTGAAGCCGTCGTGCCAGGCCGTTGCCATAAGAACTTGTAGGGTCTTGTGCATCTTCCAGGTCAAGAGGACTTCATCTTCCTGTGCTATCAAGTGGGTTATGCCTTACTCTGTAAGGCCTAGATTATCGTCGAATGATACATCAACATGCCTCGCCAATATGAAGTTGAAGAAAAAAAAAAGATTAAAAAAGCAAAAATCAAAGGTGCTCTTCCTGTTCCTCGTTGTCAGACAAACAGCAGAGATTCAATATTCTATCTGCGATTTTCCTTATCGATGACCATTTTGTTCTGGGATCTGACGCCACTATAAACCAAGCACGGCGTCTATTATCTGTATTGATGTGGCAGGGCATTTGTCAGCTCTAGATCTTACAGGTTACAGGCTACATGCCTTTTTTTTGACTTGGATGAATATTGTAATAATAGCTACTGGTAGTTGTTGTGTGTCACGATGCAGTCAGCTCTGTTTATCGCGTAGCCACCTATACCAAGTGGCAATCTAATGGGACAGTACTTCTGTGCTGCCTGGCAATATTCCATTTCGATACTTAATCAAGCCTGGGAGTTGGTGTTTGCTAACATCCGTCTAGATAACAACTATCTGTGATTAGTGCTGGCGTAGGAGCAGCATATGAGACCTCTTTCACAGACGTTTAGTCCCACTTTGCCCGATGTAGCAATACAAGAAACTAGAGATAGGTTCCGAGGCCGCAATACCAGTACCACCGGTGTTACCATTTAACAAGCTAGCAAAAAAGAAAACATCTACTGCTATGCACGTATATAAAAACGATACATTCCGAGCTAAGTATAGCATAGTTACCTTGATAGCAAAATGCAGGGTATATAGATTTTCACAACGGCGCGGACATGAACGAAGAAGCACTGGTCTTGAACGGCAATAAGCGAATTCAAAGCTGGAGTGGAGGGATAAGAAAGCATCTCTCGTCAACTGCCGGCTAGATCTAACATCGAGGATCAAAGTCAGAAGAGGGTGAAGAGGCCCGATGGTTCGACTTTAGCCAGTTCCACAAGGCCGATGTGTAGGATAGAAAATGTCATTTATCCTGTTTCTTTCTCGGGGCAAGATACAGAATGAAGGGTCTTCATTGAGTGTGGTATGCCATACGAACAGCGACGGCAGGTCAGCGAAGGCAGGGAAACGAGGTTTTGTTGGGTTATCTACCGGAATAAACGTGCAGTTCCAGTCTAAGAGGAATCTGATATGGCATTTAAATTCGGGTGTGTAGCGGCTTATTGTTGTATCTACAGAGATGCTTATGTTGCGCTGGGTATGAATATGTATTGTCAATTAGCACATATGCCATGTTATATGTTGTATGCTACTTGCTATTTACCACTTTGGTGACCAACTGCTAGGTATAAATCCTAGAGTGCCAACAATATACTGACAGTTTCAAGTAGGAAATGAACTGTGTTGGGGGAGGGGTAGTTTAGAAGGATGTGTCTCCATTTACTTCCCATAGACCACAATAACACAGAAACACCAGGTTAGCAATAAGAGTAAAACATGGTACTGCGTTACAGTATAACTCATAATGTTCATTCCTCTCTCGTATCGTGACTCATAATCTGATGTACAGCACCGTTGATTCCAGAGTTTCGCGGCCCATGATATGAATAGCGTTTCTAGTGTATGTCCCTTACGCGTCATCCTTTCACTTCTGGAACTGGCTAACGTAGTTCTACTTCGGGCAGATCAAGTCTAGCTTATTATTGGTTTCATGTATTTCTCGCCAATTGGGATGCTACATTAGTCCATCCAGTTCTAGCATTGAAGGCCTGATATGTTACCATTTCTCGTGACGGCATCATCACGGCAGTCTTTTTAGAAGAGTCTTATGGCCCACGCTGCACTTTTGGTGGGGGGGCTTTATATATTGCATTCTAAGGTCATCAACAGACATATATAATAGCTTGATATAAGTGGCTAAAAGGAAAGAGCGCGTTCTTGGAGTTCCTGTAAAGTCAGTTTGGCTTGTAAACTCTAAGAAACTAAAAATTAAAAATTAACCCGAGAGTCTGGAGAATGGACGCATTCAAAGGGGAGAAGAAGGCCAAGCAGGAGGATGGACAACACGAGAAGAGGGAGGCTGGCTAGTTGTATCTTCCAGGGCAGTAAAGCGATCGAGAACGGGACAGGAAAATCAGGAAAGTTAGAGCTACACGAGACGTTAAGTGAAAGTTTGAGTGCGAAGATAGGATGGATGCATGGAAAGAAACGGGTGGGAATCACAGTGCCGGGCAGTATATTGCCGAAGAAATAAGTACTATATAGACAGATCATAACCGCGCTTGTTCACGAATATCTATATTTTCCTTTCTAGCCCCCCCAGAAGGAAAACTACGGGTTTTCTTTTTCGAAGAGAGCGTACTCTTTTTCCCTGCTTGCTCCCTTCTGTTACCGTAGCGTTTATTAATGCAGAACTGTGACTTGGCTGTTACGACTCCGGAGCTCTTTGTAGTAAGTGATGTGCCTGCAACACCAACATTGATGTGAGTATGCGGCGCTGTGCTGACTGGTCCTCCCCCTCCCCCCGTCCCTTCGTCCTTCCCTTGTGAGTCTGCTTATACGGTACTTATTTTTTCACTATTCTTTGGCGTTGCGTGGGAGGAACCAGGTCGGCCATTAACAAATCCGGTGATAATTGCCGGTTGGAACTGATGATTATATGGCGAACGTAACCCCATAAGCTTACACTTAGTTGTGTACTAGTACATGTACTACATTACTTTTATAGATTCAATAAACAATATAAGCATCAGCCAGTATTCTCAGTTGTAGATTCTGTTGGTAGCCTTGCTATGAACATCAGATACCCCAACATGGGCGCATTTGGGACTAAACAAGATTCGTCGAAGCAGGTGCGCTATCCAATTTCAGCAGGATCGATGTGTATGGTGACCAGTATATGTATATCGTCCTGTTTAACGTAGTATGGCCGAGCAGGACGACCTGGCTGGGCTGTGGGCCAAAAGGCTGGAAATCTAGAGTTACGGCCGCTAGTAGGCAGCTTCGTATCAGGGTATATTGCGTGTACATGATTATAGAAAGTTAGTACCAGAGAAAAAAAAAAAAGAAATCTCGACATGTAATGGGTGTTAGATATAAAATCACTCGTCTTTTATACTTCTATGTACATAGCAAGTAGCGGCTTTTTTCATAAATTTCGCTGGCCCGTTATAAGAGCTGACTTAACAAGATGTTAACCGTCAAAACGAAATAAAGGGAATCCAAAGCCTTATAGTCTGTTGATCTTCAATGGGAAGTCCCTGATTCGACGAGACAAAGAACGACATTGGCCGGCATGGATTTGGATTTGGACAGCTGGCTGCATGATGATCACATCCAGAAAGATTCCTTCCAGATTTTCCTATTCAGATTTTCTGTGGCATACATTTCAGCCGAAGATCCAGAAAGAGTTGTGCAAAACATCTATGAATATCTTCTGCTTAAGCACGGTTATATTCAGTCATGGACCCATCCCGATAGTGTCCATTAGGATCAGTATCTGTATTTCAAGACTTCTTAGTTCCTTGGCACCTGCTTTGCTTTGCTTTTCCTCTTCTGCTTTGATCGAGTTGTTACTCCGTCATTGAGCACGCCTATCAGCACGATACGACTATTGTCTCCTTGTACACTCTACCGGCAATATCTTCACATGTGAAATACCCGGGTCATGAGATATAAGCCAACTGCCGCCTCCTTGACTTTGAGGGCGGCCCTTACATCTGCGGGATTATGCAGCGCTCAGGTCAATTTGTATTGTGTCATCGCCCATAGTCCGCAGACAGAACAAGTACATGGTATCAGCATCGTAACAGCCACCCTTTTTTATCTAGGGCACATTTTTTTTAACGATGTATGTACGGCTACGGGGTTAGTGTATCTCTTTTTCCGTGTGCCAACAATGGAAGAGGGGTGGGGGGAGGGTGAATAATATCCTACTGCTGCCTTGTTTATTTGCTTCATTTATAATGGCAGAAGTTACAGTCCAATATAGGCTGTGTTTTTTTGGGGTTTTTCTTCTTTTTTCTTCTATTCTGTCTAACTATTTATCCTGCAGTCCGCAAAACCGGGCGAAAAAAGCTCGAGTGACCAACCTTAGAACGGAAGAAGGGGGGGGGGGGGGGTGGAGGTCCATGATCCTCTCCTGGGGCTCCCGCTAAGCTGAGGGCATATTACTAATATAGACTCGGTTGGCACACAAACCCGTCTCTTTAATATTGTGAAGTCTTGGTGATCACAAAATTTGACCAGTCGTATTCCTCTCCTAGTAAGTCTTGTGTCAAAATGCTTCATCTTGTCTAACCTAGTTTTTTTGGTCTTCACTTTTACTTTGCTTTTCATTTCATTCATTTGCACAGTTGACAGATCCAAACTCCATCTGTCATCATCGTCTAAAGGGCATAGCATAATTTGAGGGACGGATACATGGTGTATGTCCACTTGCACTAGGGGGGGGGGGTGTCTCCAGGTCCGGATTTTGGGTCTTGAATAGGCAAAGCTGTATTTCTGTATAATAGGCACGCTCTCTTTCTTGTAAGTTTAGGTGAGGAAAGCAGTATCGAAGGGAAAGCACAGGTCATCCATGTTTTTGCCAGCATAGAGTGGCGTGCCACAGCGTTACGTCCGGGTTCGCACGATAAAGCCTGTTTTGAAAGAATTCCAACACTACGTGCTATTTTTCTTCCTCTGTATCTACAGATGTGCGTTGTTACATGGTAGGTAGCATTCAAACGTTCGAACCCATCATTCTAAAGCTTTTCTCGGCCTTGTGATGCAATTGCAGGCACACAGGTAGGTCCTGAGAATAGACCTGTAGAGCCAACCTTGGGCCAGGGCTCGGCCTATTCCAGAAGTGGTAGAAACAAGTAACCTAGTATGAAGCCATGACTTTGTCAGAAAGTCTACTAGAACGGTCCAAGTCTACTAATAGTTGGAGAGTGTGACATTTTGACTCTCAGCTTCTCAAGCCAAGGCCAGCCAAGTGAAAATCAACAAGGTATTTCGAGTTTTGATTGTCCCTCCCCCGGTCCAGCCTCTGATTGGCTGCTTTACGAGACAGAAAAGGCTACGAGGAAGGGTTTTTTTTGGACCTTGTGTTGTCTATCCATGTTTGTTAGGCCTAGACTTAAACACCCCCCTCCTCCTCCTCCATCATGTTATAACTACGGGTATAAGTTAAAATCAGTGCAAGGTTATCTTTTTCTCTTATACGCCCCCTTTCTTTAGCCAGCTAGCTGCTCAACCCTGTTCCCATGTGAAAATCACAACGGCGTCGTGAGATGCCCGTGCCTAGTTTTGATGTTTTCTTAGGTTTATTGTTTCTTGCTAGCATGGTTTATGAATGATATCTGTGCAAAAATTAGTTATTGCTATAAATAACCGATATATAGCATCTATGTTAGTGACCAGTCTTGAATTCTTCTACCATTCTTCTCTTTCCTACATTCCTTCTTCTTCTTCTTCTTTTTTTTTTTTCCACGCCCGCTGTAAGCGATGGTCTTGCCAGGGTGTTAGCTGCGGGTAGATGCAGGCGTACTATGTATGTAACTACATGTAATACTAGTATGTATGTCCGTATGCACGATGTGCGCTACAAATCATGTGGTCGTCAGTTGCCTTCAACAGAGTCGAGTGGGATATGCTGCGTTGCTTTCTGCCCTTCTTTTTCTTCTTGTTTACCCGCAAGTGTAACGCTGTCGTACAGACAAACCTTTACAGGATTACACCACCAAAATAACTCAAAAGCAAGACGAGCACAAGGGCATGCCAAGTATGGATCTACTATGTAGATCTGAGACTGGGCGGGGAAGAGCCAAGAGAATATGGCGGGCGGCACTTTTAGACAGAGACGCATAGGCCTTTTTATGTGAGATTTGCTTTCCTATTTCACTTCTCTTCTTGCGTAACAGTGATCAGTCATAAGATAAAGAGATGACTACTAGAAGCATTGCAACTCGTGGCTGCCTCTTCTTTCTAGTGCTTGGACCTAGATTAGCCAGGTTCTATTGTACGCGCAGGCGATCTTGAGTTGCATCTCTTTTCTCATTGTATGTGCTCTGTACTTGCTTATTTCTCAAACGCAGGCGCAGGCTGAGCTCTGAGGTAGTAATACAGAAAGAGCAGTCATGGTAACGGCAATAATATCAGTCATATCCATGAAGGGTGAGGTGCTCACCCCCGAGGTATGGATAAACAATAACAAGTCAAGCGATGCCAAGGCTACAAAACGACTCCCAACGTCAATGCTTTAGGCTGGTGATTGGGGGAACTATGGCAAAAATCACCGCAATAGGCAATCGGGCTCTTGATATACTCTTAGTTAAATGTCAAATACGGATGTTTCGAATCTAACGATATGTGTGGACGTGCTTATTACTGACTTCGGAGCTGAAATACCAAAAGGTTTTGTGCAGAGTGTGCAGTATCATATAGAGGATATCTCATTGCTCTGGTGTATATAAACTTCATATTACGAAGCCAGGCCCCCAGATTTGTCGATAGCCGGCCGAATCCCTCGCCGACAGCAGCCACCGCCTGTTCTAGATAAACTATGCAAAATGAGTCGCCCTGTTCTTGTTAGTCATGATAAAGAGTGTATTTTATCTGGCTCAGACAAGTATCTCGACGCTACTGAAACGCCGGCATTCTACCAAAGCAGCATTGAAACAATCCCTATCTATAGCTACGGGCAAAGTTTTCTGTGTTCTGAGCCCGATGAACATACGTTATACGTGCCACTTTAAACATCACCAGATAGACAAAAGAGCACACAACCAACCCTTTCATCATGTACAAGTATAGGTAAGCTAGCGTCTCTCCTCCATCTATTGAATAAGTAACATCAAGTTTTACATTCTACGATGCTTTGATTGCGGGACAACTAAGAAGTCCCCGATGTTGCAGCCTCGCATGCATAGAATTATACATATGAGTTGTATTAAGTCGCATTCTTCTCTCCCTTTAAGATATACTCCCTGTATAGTACTTGTATCAGAAACGGCCAATACAACGCTTTCGTGTACTGTAATATTCCTATATTCCTAAGCGAAGCAGCATATATAACCGCTAAGCTAAGTAGTCTACAAATTTGTCAGCTACTGTTTAGTAGTAGAGATCAACAACCATTTTTGGTGAGGCAGCAGATGTCATCCCTCTCTTCCTCTCCAGACAGCGTTTTACAGCATATTCACCAACCGCTAACGGGCAATAAAGATACACGTCAAGTCTCGTCCATAGAAGGAATAGCGTGTCGCTATATGTATATCGTCCAAAGATACATACTAGTTGCTGCTATAGCCCTCTCGCCTTATTGCCGTGCATATAAACAAAAGAAATGTGTGCATTGTATATGTATCACTTTGCCGTGATCTGACAGCTACATAGGTCAAGCAGTGAAACAGTTGCTAATAACGTATACTTGAAGGATAGCATACGACTCACAACGAAAGGGCATACCTATTAGCGGGCGCAATTGAGTACCAAGCAATTTTGCTGTCCATGCTTTATCGAATATGAATGGTATATTTCCCAATCTGTAATAAGAAGTACATAGGGTAAAGATAGCACCCCTAGTATGATGCGAACATATTCAAACTTTTGTTGGCCGCTACGCCTACTAGTAACTATGAGCGTTGGCGTAATGACAAATCAGAAAAACCACTGGGAACCTGGACCGTCTTCATTCCAAACATTATCCTCGTTCTATGCTACGAGTCCTCATCTAACAATATGTGATAAACATACTACTACTACTACTACTACTACTACTACTTGTTATCCTTCTTTGTCTAGCAGCCGGTTGCTACCTTCGCCGCCATTCACATGAAGCACGTCCGTTTGCTGCTATTAAGGAACTTTTCCTCAGGCTGTGCGGATCAACTGCAATTAGTTCTACTGAAAGTGGACCGCACTGGGATCGCTTCGCCCAAAGGTAAGGAGGGCAAACATGTAGTGCTGCATCTAATTTCTATGACGCTCAGGTATTACTACTACCCAAGGCTTCTGTAGAGAAAGCAAACAGGGAAACAGTGGACGGACCTCCTTTGAAAAGGGTTTGGACTCGCTTTTCTTTTTCTCTGTTGCTTTTGTTCTGCCAGCGTCAAGGATCGATAATGCCATGATAGAGTAGAAAAGGAAATCAAGGAGTACAAGTATCAGTGCAAATACAAGAAAACAAGAGAATAAAATGTTTGATTTTCGCATTCTACTCATGAATGGGTGAGACAAGGCCGTGTCGATAAACAGACTGCTGATTCTACTAAATGGCAGGGAATGCAAGATACTAACCAGCCCTTTCCCCTTTTCTTGTTGATAGCCTCGAAGGAGATGAAGATAGTAAAAACATTAGAAACATATATTAGACACTAACCACTCAGACCGTTCAAACGAAACTTTCTAGGCGTAGTATTATTGTGGGCTATTATTCGCAAGTGTCAGTTGGCCAAGATTAAGGTTCATAGTGATACTGGAAAACATGGGCCTGGGCCGGCCATTGTGCCATAACTAAGAGTAGTAGCCGTCAGAAATACTCGTTGTTTCTTGCTAGCTGATGCGACGCCATCAGGAGGGAAGGAATCAAGGGCTGGGCTGTGCGAAACCTAGAATCGAGGCCGAGATTTTGCATATGCCGAGTCGTAACTCGGCTGCTCTAAAAACTGAATCAATGTTGTTCCTTTGGCTAACTTCATCACAGAGTAGGTTTACACTTATCCGAGTAAGTATGATTGCAAATTGAGTGCGGAGCGAGACGCTACTCTTGGTTATATATAAGGTGTGGAATATGAGGAACTCGTGAATGAAACCAGGGTTCTTTTGTTTTCTCATGAATCGAGTATACGGAACATCGTAAAAGCAAAGTATTATGTTTATAATCGTATACATATATATATATATATATATATTTTTAGTGTTTGATTTAACTTGGGTAATTGATGGGAGCCCTGACGGTTGATGGAGGTTCGTCACACTGGATACTCTCCACGTGGACATGAACAATATCATTATTCTCTATTAGACTAAATTCGGGTTGCAGATGGCCGTTGCCCGAGACAACACAATGTTCCTGAGGTTATTGTTCAAAAATGGGGTGCAGAGGGAGGAAGTCACAAAGGAGTGAATGTGATATAACCGATACTACTAGTTACATAGCCTTCAGTATTTCTCTTTTTGAGTTTGCTTTTAAGGCAGTATCTTTTGTTCTGAATAGATCACTCAATAGTTGGTCCACGGGCCCTTCACAATCGGAGTTAATCTTCGGCTTCATAAATACTGCAGCATATTAGCCGAGGCATACTAAGGTTACCATGATAATCGAGAGAATTAGCAGTAGCAGTTGACTTTGACTATTTGCCTTAAGCAAACCTACGTATCGACCGACTAGAAAGTAGCAAAAAGAAAATATAAGAAAAAAAAGTCCGACCAAGATAAGATAGCATGGGCACTATCAACTCTGTACTCGCCACAGTGGGCGTCTAGTCCAGAAGACGTCAACGGCTTGATCCCGCGTCAACCAAAAATAACACTAAGATCGATCTGTAGTGCCTAAGATCTGGTCGTATGCTAGTAAAACTTGAGGGTTGATGAACAGTAATTCTGTGTAGGCACAACATGGCGGGACTGACCTCTGATACTATGCAATGATTTTAGTCGGCCAATGGAGTGTCATATAGCAAAGAATATATAGTTAAAGGAAATGAAGCAGATAGTACTAGTTTTTCTACATTTATGTTGGCTTGAATTATGCCTGTCGCAGAGCTTCTTATTTACCTTCATAGTGATTTGCATTAGATGGAGAATAAAAGGACGACTATAGTGCTACATAGAGTTGCACCATCCACCAGGCAAAAGGCAGCTAGGCCGCCTTTTGCCGGAGATAGAGTCAAGGGGTTTGCTTCGTAGCTTACTCGCAGGATAGCAATATAGCAATAAGCAAACAAGCAGCAATATGAGAGCAAGAGGGCTGGCTGGTGTGCTTAGTATTTGTCGCGTCGCCTCACCTAAGAGCGCAGGCATCAATGTTTGCTCCGAATTGAGTGTAGTATTATAGGTAGTTGAGCAATATTTTCCAAATAATACTACCACCCATTTCAACACGAAGCGAGAACAGGAACCATGCTTTGAAAAGTTGCATGAAACGGAGACGAGGATGTCTTTCTCGGCTGCTTTGCTTGGGTCTGTATGGTGGCTTCAATCAAATCTGCTGTGGAAATAAGCATGGAAGCTATGAAGAAGGCTGTCAGTCAAGCACTACATGGAACTACTGTCTATAAGTAACTACACAAGTGATGCTCCAGTAGACGTTAGATGTATACAATTACAACTACACAAGTGATGCCTTCACATTCAAGTACAATATGTAGTCAGAGCGGTGACTGGCATATCGTGGATATTTCGTATTGTGGGTTAGATTTGATTGGCATGTCTTGGATGTTAGTTACAGACGCGCCGACATGAGAGAGATTATCTGTCTGAGGGGCTGTGAAGATGACAACAAAAAGAAGAGAAGATAACACAGGTTAGCGGCCAGCCAACTAATCCTTGACGCCCATGAAGCTGGGCCTTCTCTGGACCCTGAAATGGATATCAGGGAATGGCTAAAAGTATTGAGAGCGCGAGATAGCGAACTGGATACAACTAGTGAGATTAGACCAGTCTACTTGGTCTAAGATACACGCCTTTGTTCTAGGATCATGACAGTCTGGCTGTGCACTTTTTCATTTTGGTTGTTTAGGTTAAGACCAGGAAGAAGATGTTGATAAGAGAAGAGACATTACCATGCTATGAATCAACAAGGTCCGGGATTCAACAAGGCCCGGCTACAGCAAGATAAGCTATAAATAAAAAAATAAAAAAAAATAAAAAAACCTGCAGAACAATACCGCAAATCGTAGGCCAGGGTCTACAAACCCTTGATGACTATTTGAGAGCTTTTAACAAATCAACGACGTTATAGCGTCCCAGCTGTAAGGAACCGAGTGTACATACATTAGAGGATACAAGTAGCATCCTTGTTGTATCGCTAGTCCAGCTGTGAGCTACTTCTTAGTAAATGCTGCACATATCAGTGGTGTACATGGGAGACCTTCATTGGAATAAATCAGGAACTAAGCTAACTATCCTTGCTTCTTTTTTTTTTATTTTTTATTTTTTTTTCATGCATGTATTCTTTTTAGTTTCTTCTTTGTAGAAGCTACTGCTCGCATGGCCTGTAACGGTAGACTAAACGCAAATACTCAACGCTGATCAGGGCCAAGTTACAGAGAATGTAGCCAGTAAACTATAGTCTTGATCTTCGGATCTATGTTCTTTAGTAAAAGAAACAAGGCCTGGTTTATTGTTAGAAATGGCATCTGATAACGTCGCTATAAGTAACACAAAAACGGAAATCTCGTAGATATCGAGACTATTTTATCTTCATGGGACAAAACATCAGGATTGCATCCTGTTTGGCAAGCATTGCAGTAGGTTCTCCAAAAGAGACAACAAAGAAAACAATACAGTAGCCAGATAAGAAGGGCCGGTTTTCATAGCCAAGGGAGAAAAGAAAACTAGGAGAACCAAACACACTGCGGACGGGTACAGTTACATGCGGCCGCAGCCATACATCCGAAACGGGAAGAAAAAAACAAGACTTGTT
This sequence comes from Endoconidiophora polonica, assembly GCA_001856765.1. Classification (NCBI taxonomy): domain Eukaryota; kingdom Fungi; phylum Ascomycota; class Sordariomycetes; order Microascales; family Ceratocystidaceae; genus Endoconidiophora; species Endoconidiophora polonica. Next base: position 112,436 of record LXKZ01000190.1, on the reverse strand, counting down.
GTTCATCAGTCCCCAAGACTACTTCGGGAATAAACGGCGGCCGTTCGCTAGAGCAAGGAAGCAGTGTAGTAATGAGTAGCGAAGCTAGCTTGTATTGGTTAATCCAAACTATATATGCTGTTCCCACCATACCGTTTTCCCGCCAAATCGAAGGAAGGCATACCGAGTTCTTCGGCTTGAAGTATTCTTGCTGGTACTATTAAGTATATCTTGGCGTCTTCTTGATGAGAAGAAGAGAAGACTTGAAGTTCCAGAGCTTCAGGCTCGGGCTTTTGGAGACTGCTTCGAGTATTATCCGATACTGCACCAGGCCCCCGCTGTCCAGATCATGCATATATGCACATATACTGTGATATGCGTTGCTTACATTACATGGACATCAAGCTGTACTAACCATGTTAGTTGGCATCTACCCGCCAAGCCGCTTGCTCGTTTAGACATGGTACATCACATCATTACATCATTGATACCTTGTCAATTCTTTGTTACTCTGCTGCCGTTTCTAGCCTAGATAGCATGATCAGCAGCACCCTGCCAGACCGAAGAATAGAAGGGAAGTCCGAGAGCTTCTCGATATTCCAGATCCGGTAATTTTCCCTGTTTGGCCAAGCGACGTTTGCCAATTAACAACTTACTCCTAATCTGCCCAGAGCCAGCTTTGCCCTTTGTTATGAGTTCTTTAATCTAGTACTAAACAAGGCCTCTCTGACTTGACCACCAAACAAAAGAAGAAGAAGAAGAAGAAGAAGAAGAGAAAAAATAGCTAGAATCTAGCACAAATACCCCTGAAAGCGCTGCTTCAAGTGCCGACTTTTGGACCCTATTAGCTAAGTAAGAGCAACTAAGCGCACCTGTTGCTACAGTTAAAGAGGCCAACCGTAGAGATCCCGACACTGACCCATTAGCTGGTCTATATTTCAACAAGCTAAATCATCCGAAGAGAAAATAACTATGCTGTTTTGGTTAGTGGAGGAACTGTCACAAAGATCAAACACTAGCCTGTATATCGGAAATGGGCAACGACTACCACTTAACTAGATAACCCCTCTTCCTCTCTAAACAAATACAGCGACGTGCCATCATCACCACAGTGCTGCAGCAAGGCGGACTTGATCCCGGCTTGATCATGTAAGTTAAAGACCTAGAGCGTCGTCACGGTGGTGCCCACAGAGCAAGGGTGAATCGTGTGCAATCGCTTGTGTTTAGCCGGTAACTACGCTTCGTTCTGCTGCTCCTAAAAAGAAAACCCGAAGTTGTAGTCACGATATGCCGAAGGCAACTGTATGTGACAACGATGAAGGGGTGCGGTACTTGTTTCGAACCAGTACTTTCATTATGTGGTGGTAAAAGCAGATACACACAACTGGGAATACCCACCCAAGAAGACTGAAGAAGCAGAAAGAAGATCTTCTTGGTCGCCCTGTTTATATAGAGTCGTCTGCGTACTATTCATTCCCTCCCGGTTGATAATCTCATTAGATTGTCTGTGATACTCAAATAGTGGCAATGATTGCCATGCTATGAACAAAAACATTGGTATTTGCTCCAACTGTTTGTATCCTTTCTCCCCATTCAGGGTCAAGGTCTAGCTAGCCGAAGAACTATCGTTTAGGCGTAGAAGTTCTCGGACATTAGCAGATAGTGAAGATACGGCAGGACCTCGGGCTCCGTAGCAAGATGCAATTCCCGCTTTTCTCTACATGCAAAATAGTTTACAAGGTCTCGTCGAGGCGATGGCTGGAAGCAACGCAAAGAGACAAGCAGAGAGGCAGGGACTTGTTTCTCAAGTACATATTTTATTATCTTTTTAAATCCCGAAATTTTTTTGGGGGGTCATGGCTTGATCAGGAAGGTCGGGTTTGGCCACCAGGCGCAAGTCCTACAAGTCTCGATAAGAAATGATCATCACTTGAAAAACCCGACAGTTCCAAGACCACAAATAGTCCTCTCATCTGTAACTCACACTCAGAAGTCCAGCTCCGTCTGACGTCGTATTTTGCAGCACAAAGAAACGCCGGGAAGCCGCACCATGGCAAGAACGGGCTAGCATTGGGGGCGTGTATGTGTGTGTGTGTGTGTGTGTGTGTGTGTGTGTGCAGTTGACGGCTTGAATCGCTAACGAACATCTTCTAGGCCATTCCCGGTATCAATCTTTACCCCCCAGGCCCCGGTCCTTGTGAAGCACGCTAAGCACTGTAAGATGTTATCACTCGGTCTGCCTATATCTTTAGCTATATCCGTCACCCACTAACGTAGGTGATACAACAGTAGTAGCTAATAGTCCGCGATGATTGAAAACAGACTAGAGTTCTATGGCGGAGGAAAGGGTCTCCTTCCCCCATCTGTTCTGAATAAGTCATTTTTTCCTGACTAGGAAAATCTACCATACGGTTGCTACGAACGACAATATATGCCTTCAGCCCTGTTCCCTGTTAAAGAGAAGATAATTAGCATAACTTGGTCTAGAATATAGCTGATACTTGACAGATACGAGATACCGAGGCAGAAAGCAAATTATCTAACACTATCGAATAAAATAAAATAAAATAAAAGCACATGGCATCAAGCAAGGATATCAATCACTAGTGGTGCTGCAGTTCGGGAAACTGCAAAGGCTAGTAAGTATTCGGTGATATTTACTCGATATCTGGCACACGAGCTAGTATTACGATCACTGCTAGTCACATAGTAGCGCTTTACTTCATATTCTTTTGTACTTCAGGCTTGATAATCCACATAACAAACAAAACAAACAGCAAGTGCCAGTCATACTGCAACGACAATGAGCCACGATTGTTCCATTTCAGAAAAAAAAAGTGCCTTCTTCAAAATACCACATTACCTGCTTGACCGAACAAACATGCAGGAGGGCAGACAAACCTGCAGTTTTAGCGAGGCATTGTACCAACCAATCCTTTTGCCAGAAAGCCCTAATGGTTACTGTTTGTTTTGTGTGCAGTTCTCATGTCGGTTATTCAGACTACCAGATCGGTGACTGATAGCCTAGTCGGGATAACAGCCAGTCGGGTAGATATAAAGGCTAGAATAACATACTATGTAGAATAATGTTATTCTGAAATGGCACGTTTCATGTGGAGAATCTAGTGAGCCTGGGCTAGATTGGGTCTAGGAAGATGGACACAGAGAAGGGGGAAGACGTCATGTTTCGCGGTAAGAGCGACGGGCGGAATGTCTAGAGAACGATCGAAACTTAGTAGTATTAAGAACAGCAGAAACGTATCGTGTGGTTTGCACTACGTTGCTATATCTGCAAGACACTTCTGTCATCGCTTTCGTGGCGCCATAGTTGTCGTTTGATTTGATGTGGTACTTTTCGTCTTGGGGGAAGACGCGATCGATTTTAGCTGTTGAATCACAATGTGTACTTCGGAGCCTTTTTCAAGTTGTCTTTTCTTGCATATGGTCTGACTGGTGACTTGACGGCCAGTATTATAGACAGGGAGGGTGCGTGGCGGCGATTCACACTCGAATGCTGTCTTTGCAGAAATAATGAAGAAAATAAGATAACATCTACACTACTATCCCCCAATCCCCCCCCCCCCCCCCCCCCCCCCCCCCCACAGCCATTGCCAAGCGCTTCTTTTTCTTCCAGAGAGGATAACGAAAACGAAGAAAAATATACAAGAGCCGACTCCAAATGCCGTGCTATAGCGTATTTTCCTATCTAGGTAGCTGGGCCGTATCAGATCGACGGTTAATCTATCGTCTTGTGCTTTAATTTTTCTTTTATAAGACATAAATAAATTTGTTAAAAAAAGGCTGTCACTCTAAGCAACATTTCCGTACTTTGACGGTAGTTAATACCAGTTTATATCGACCTGTAAAGTGTAGTTCTGCAAGTCAATGGTACATACCAGATACATAGGCCTTCACTCCCTGCTCCTCATCGCCAAATTACAGTGGCTGACTGACCGAACGGTTATTTACCTGTGTGCCCAGGGCCTAGATACTACGCGTCCAATGTGTTTATTGCTTGGCTTAACTGGTGTCTGTTCCATTTTACAAAGGCCAGACTCGGGGCCTTTGGCTTTGTAATCTGAGATATCAGCGGTTGTCTCCGATTTTGCACTTGCTTATACAGCAAAGGTAACGGTTGTTACGTAGTGACTCAAGATTTGTGTTGGCTGCGGTGGTACATTGTACAGAGACTGAGAGAAGAAACTTAACGTAGCAAAAAAAAAAAATGAAAGAAAAAAAGAAACACCAAGGTATTGTTTTTGTTGCACAACGGTGCTGTAGTGTTACTATTCGATCCGATCTTACACACGCTTACTTGCAGCAACTATCTGTTGATCCATACAATCATTGTATCTCAACCGTTACCGTCCTCCACGCTTTCTGCGCGTACGCTCCACAAGTCGTGCTAAATACAGCCTACTCTCTTCAACTCCATACATCTTCCCACTATATATTGTTCATATGTAAGCCCAGCCATGCACTCTTTCGGGCCTTGCATGCTGGGCTGTCTTCGCTCTCAGACAGTATTGCATTTATTCATCTATAATCTCTCAACTATCTACTTATGTATATATCATATTGGGGGTGGGGGGTTCATTATCCAACAATGGCCCTAAACAATAGCTTTACTAGTGCCGCTCTATATACTCTTTCAATAGGCAAGAGACCAGGTTTAGTTTTTGCTTATCTTGTCTCTTCCGTCAAGCCCTATTAAACCACACAAATTAAATCAAGGTTAATGCAGTGACGCCCTTTCTCTTTCACTAACCTTCACCTATCGCTTAACTCAATATGGATAAAGGAAGCAACTGATAAGCTTGGTCGTCGGTTGACGTGCCCTAGAATCAAAGCTGGAAAGACTTCTTGAATAAGAAAACAGAAACATGATCAAAACTTAAGTGTAAGATATACTAGTACTAGTATCATGCTTGTTTTCACCCCGTCAAGGCTGCTGCCTTTCTTTTTTTTCAAACAGGATCCACTCTAAGCGCACTAATCAGATCGCATACCAGGTCTTATTGACTAGGCCTCTGTCAGCAATATGTAAGTCATAATGTTGTTAGCTTAGTGCATGAACACGGCAATTCCAACCATGGGACATGACGGTATACCTAAGTAATATCTTTAGTTGTCACCGTCATCTCGTCAACAAAGGAAGAAGAAAGCCTCACAAGAAAAACAAGACACTTCCACTTTGAAGCTTTCCTAGAAGTCAACCTTTGGTCCTTGCAGGAACTAACACATTGGCAGCAGTCTTACCCCTCCCACCTAGGAAGCCAAAGACAGACCAGGCCAAGTTACTACTATCCATAGGAAATATAAAGTGCATTACAGCTATATATCTAATTATTAAGTAAGATAAATATCAAAATATTACCAACAAGTTGCGCCATCTCATTCGTTTACAACTTCGTATATTGTCTCCTGGCCCACGGCTTCTAATCTTTTGGTGTGTTTTGCCCATATTGAGGCATGAATCAGCCCATCAACCCTTGTCACGGGTAAATGTATCAGTTTATCCCACGACGTTTATCCTGCGGTTCTAAGGAAGGGTAGCATGTCTTTGCTGTCTTTTTATCATGTTGACATATACGTGAGGATATGGGAGTGGGCTTTTTATTATCTCTTTTCCTCAACATTCTATATCTCAACTCTACTTCCAACTCTCAGCTTTACGGTATTGCAACACGCTTTGCAGGCACACTTACGTATGTATGGTCGTGCATCATATAATCTCAAAACACCACCTTTTCCACCGTGCCACACTTAGACCCTATTATTGCTATATACATGTTTACTTGTCATGACTCTTAGATCAACTACAGGCCTTTGGCAGGCAGTCAACACAAGTGCCATCAATGCACTCTATCTCAAGGTACTTTTTTGTATATATTTAAGATTTATTCCAATTCCTATCCATAATCAATCGTAGTTCAATGAAAGCTTCTCCCCCTTTGTGAACATCAATATACCCGTGCAGACTCCATTTTAAGTAACAACCAGGTGTTTCGTGCGCTGGGATTACGCAGTGATTTATGAAGATTTCCGCGTGCCTCCATCATCCAGTTCTAGGGCCGGATGAAAACATAGTTTATTCATACTTAATAATTGAGCAATGAATCAAAGATTATATATATATATATATATAGTTATATAAGAACCCAATCATTCTTTTTACGCTGATCTGGCGGGGTTACATGTAATAGAGTCAAATTTAGCTACATCAACAACATGATATATTAGTACAAAGAAAGACCTCTATGTATATCGTGAATTAAGGCTAAGTCAGTATTAGGCTGATAGATAACTTTTAGCAGCACGTACAACAGTAGTCTCAACTCCTTTCGTCAACATATGAATTGAGAGTCCAAGTTAGCTCTTTCCGTGGAGCACTCATAATATAGAGCGGGTACCTCTCTTATCCATATTCTTCTTAACAGATTACCAATTTTTTAATGGTGGGTTTTGTGTTTTTCATTACTTCCTTTGTCGACTCAGAAATAAGACGGAGGATAAAAACTAAGGCCCTTCACACATGCAGAAAACAAAGTCTGCCGTTTACCATTTTTTCATGCCTTTACCTGCACTTCAGCTGTAGGCTAGGGCCAGCTCCGCTTCATCATTCGTCTAGTTTACCTAAGCTTCAGTACAGCTAGTGCTAGTATACAATATGAGTATTGATGTACTTAGGTTTATTCCTATGCCTGTATCAGGCTATTACCCCGTCCATCCATATAGCACAATGTTCCCAGTCAATATTCCGATATTATTTGAATCAACATCTGACTCCGCTTACTCGGATGTTTGCGGCGTATCTCGTGTTCGCGGTACCAAAGAAAACGCTCTTTTCATCATTCTTTATCTTCTATATGGCTTGTCCCCTTTATGCACACCTCCGGAGATGATACAGTGTTTCTCCGCAAATTCCACTCTCCTTCATCGTCTTACCTTTGTTCCGTGTGTATCTAATGTCTACCTACTTTGCCACGCAATTAAACGACGCCTACCTACTATGTAAGTACCATGTCAAGGGTCATAGGCGAACCTCAAAGTAATATATCCTAGCATATAATGATGCCCCAATACCAAGCTTCTCACATTGAAGTCCGGACATTTCAGCTTATGTCCGTAGCCATACATATATATTATTGCATGTTGTAATCAGAAACTCCGACGCAAGCATGACCTGATTTCCAGCAGTGTTCCGACAGAACCAACGTTATTTTTCTACAAAAAGCTATCGCCTATACGAGTTGTAATAAGATACTATATCATTCAGAAGCTAGCTGGCAACATGTTGTCAGCTTAGCGTCTGAATAATTTCCTTATTGATAGTATCACAAGAAGCAGACCCTAACCTCGAAAAAAAAAAATTTGTACACATGCATGCTAATTAGGAATATCTCCACATAGATAAGATAATATTTAAACCCTAATGTTTGCAATCAACCTACTTAATCATACAAGTTTTTTTCAAGATCATGAGAGTAGTAGTACCTTGTTATTAACTACGTAGTGATCCACTTAGTACCAGTATAGTTAATTCAGTATGTATTATTCTAACTCAATTTTATCGTTAAAATAGTCTTGTAACGTTGCGGAGGGGAGCGGTCACCTCAATATAAACAGTCATAAAAGCTAGATTGCATCGCAAAACCTGCATATTCTTTATATCTCTCAATTTCTTGATCTGAAGAAGATGGATTCTTGAATTTTTTTTTGTTCTTGCTAGATATCAGTGATGCTGACCCTCTTGTCATAGTTCACTTCTAATCGAGTAATGAGTTGAAAAAAAAAAAGTATTGCTGACCCTTATTCTCGGGGCAAAGGTAGCAGCACCAGAGACAGGATTACTGTGTCGAGCTGTCTTCTTTTTTTTTATTATAGGAATTAGAATTAATGAAGTGGTCATGACGATCCAACGTGGCCTTTTGGGAATACTTTGGAGTGTATATTAACCGGAGTAGGCGACTAGAATATTGACTAAGAGGTCACGCTGCTGTAACATTGTGATATTGCTTCTTTTTCCTATTTTACGTTTAGTCTTTCTGCCTGTTGATTGATCTGACTTATCAAACGGGAAAGCGGCTAGGAATGGTCGCATGTTCCAAATCCTGACATCATACGCTGGCACCGAATGGACATTAGCAGATACCGTCTGCAGAGGAGGTTTTGATACGGTGATAAAACGATACTTGATGATGTTTTGGGTACTTAGTACGATGAAGAGACTAATGTTGTAGCTGGAAGTATAAACTGTGCAGAAATAATGTCTATCTATTACAATGTCATCAAACAAGAACGCTTGGTTATGTCAACCGCGGACTCCGATTTTTCAAGAACACAACTTGGGAAACTTGGAATGCCAAAGGCAACATCTTAGAGCATATATGGTGCATACGATATGCTTTGCACGAAAAAAGGTCGCCTAACAAAGGGTGGTGGAATAGGATTATGGTATGAATGACAGGGACTAGGTTTCGAGTTTTTTCTTTGAGATACTAGTTACATTGCATAATGGACAGACGACAGCCAGGTCACCCGTTCGGTCGAATGAACAAACAAAAATCAAGTCAATACCAATGCTTACTATCAAAGAATAGAAGAGCAACAGTCCTTAAAACTTGGCTAACTAACTGCAATGAACATAGGTTAACACGCACACCCTGCTTACTAAACATACACCATACCAGATATACAAAACCCCATACACACAATGGGAAGTGGCAATATAGACCAGAAATAATATTTAGGTAGTTAGTTTGATACAATAGGCGCTAATGCGCCATTTTGCAAGTTAGTTGCTTAGTTGCTTAATAATAATAATCAATATCAGGCTAAATTATCTTAAGCTCTTTATAGGATAAATCGGAGAAGGTGTGACTGAGAGTCAACTGGTGCCACGACAGGAGGGTTTCAGTAATACGACGACAAGATGTCATATTCGCATCACTCATACGGGTATCGGCCTAGATACACTGAGACTGACAGCTCTTGTTTGCTATGATGCTAACATATCTAGGGTCCTGAAATCAGAGTGGCTTGTGATTGCTACTTGCAACCCTTGACGTGTCCTAGCCATCGTTGACGACATAACAAGCAACCCTTTGATTTTGTTTTGTGCTCGTAAAACCCTGGGCCTAGACATCATTTTTAAGCAGATGAGGAACAATCAGTTATGCAGATCATGACATATTGCTGCAAGTAAGTCATGGTAAACGACTTGATGTATTATATATATATATATATATATTTTTTTTTTTCCTTTCTCGAGTCTTTTTGATACAGAATCTTGAAGAATAGCAACTTGAGACTTTGATATGCAACTGGTTGCCGATTGAATAGAACATATGTGCATAGCATAGAGCCTTCACCTTGACATGACGAAGCACATGGCATTGACGGGGACTTAATTTTACGTTCACATAATCAAACTGAACAGGACGGCACATTGACAGCAAGGAAACAGCCATGAATAACCACAAAGATAGTTCGTGGGCTGTTCCAATGTTAAAGGGATGCACAATTTCATAATTTTATATACATGAGAAAGGCAGGAAACTACATACTACAATGTGTCTCTTTTGCAGCGAACAGACTGGTCTGTTTAGGAAATCGTTGCGGGCTCGCTTAACAGAAGAATATTAATAATTTAGATAAACAAAAGATGATTATAAACTAGGGGAGGCAAAGAAGCTTATAACATAGACATGCATAGCTTAGGAGTGTTAAGTTTTGATCAACTAGTAGATAAGTGGACTATAGCCTTTGGAGGAAAGTAAAGACAGGCTGTGCCGCCGGCTGGCAGTATCAGCACGGAGGCTTACCCTAAAATTCAACAAGGTGAATTTGTAGTGTGAGGGGGGGGTAGCTATGTCCTGGATTAAACAGAAGCCTCATCCAAATCATGAGAATGCTGGGAAGTAACGCCTCCTATCAACCAGGGCTTGCCTTGCAGATGTCTTTCTTTCTTTGGGGGGGAGGGGGGGGTTTGCCTGACTTAGCTAAAAATGCGGCTAGTGCACTATGGGTCCTCTGAAACTTAAGCTAGCTTTTCATGAATCCTCGTCTTCTCGCTTCGAGTGCCGGAACCAAGCTTTTGTGAATTATGGTTCTCGTAGAGCCAGCGGAGATGTGCGATTGGCTAGTTTATTGGACGTTCTAGTGTTATTCTATGCCGATACTCCCAGAAGTAGGCATTGGCCGACAGAGGGTATCGGGTTCGTCGCATTTGAGTAAAGCATTTCTCGGTCTAATATTTCGGTCATTTTAAGTCCATGTTACAAAACCCACAATAGAGACATAACTTAGGGAAATCGGCAGTGTTAGTGCGAGTGCGGGGAGGGACTGTGTGTCTATACGTTCTATCTGCCGGTGTCAAAAGGTCAAAAGGGCCCAAGGTTGCTTTTTGGTCCTGAGCCTCGATTCCACAGCGCCTGATGCGCCACCGTGGCGCCTGGTTCTCAGTGCTTAGGTATGCCCTAGTGCTGAATATGCTCTTTTTATACCTTGCGCTGGTTGCACGACTTACCTTTGCTTTGCACTGATATGTAACAATAGACACAACAGGCTTCGGTTTTGTTTCCTAATGTGCCATCTAGATATCTATCGTCTGTGACGAACAGACTGGGAACGATTGTGTGTGTGTGTCAATGTGGGCAATCAGAAACAAACGTTGTTACAGTTTATCAATATTTGTCTGAGTGCAGAAGATGGCCGTCTTAGGCAAGAGATGTGCCGCGAGCCTTAGTGTGAAAGTTTCCTTCGCTCTTTTATTCTAAGGGTGTTACGTACCTGACATGGCTGGACAAGATAGACTGGACTTTTTGTTCCTTGTTTCTACTCTTACCTTACCATTGTTTATTATCAGGCACATTGAGTTACAAGACGCTGATGATGATTATGAAAGTAAATGGAAATGATGCTAAATCTCACCAGGTTCTCCCAAGGACTAAGGACCTTCCTTACCTTATCGTCAATATATATATGAAGACAGAAAACAGCAGTAAATATTTTTTTTTTGGGGGGGGGGGGGGATCACCTATCTTCTCGTTTCTTAGCAAGATGTTACATATCTTGATAGTAAATCTTAAGTATAGCAGTTATAAAGAACAGACCAGAGCATATCCTCTTTTACTATCTCTTTCGCTTCTTTCGGGAGGAAAGAGACTCTGGCACAGAACAACCAGTTACCACAACTTGACCTTCAAAGCGTGATTATTATTAGTATTAAGCCCCGGGGCTATGACATGCTCCCCATCCATTAAGATGATCGTCAAGCAGCGAAGCCGCGAGACTAATCCCTACTTGGTAGAACTTCTCTACTCATAACGTCTGAAATAGGACATAGAAGCTAGCAGGGCTTGAATATAACCAAGGCCGGTATCAACAGGGGCATTTTTAAATACTACGCTTGACTTGCCATCACCGGAGATAAGACGGCTATGTAGCGGCATAGCACTGACCTTGTTGGCAGCAAACCATGGCTCGAAAAGAGGGAATATGGTAAAGGCTTCTTGTAGACTTTCCTAATGGCGCCGACTTCGTGGTCATGCTAACTGTCTACTGGTCCCCTTAACATGGTAAAATTACCTTGTAGCAGTGTATTGAACATGATATATTGATTGTAACCTTATGAAGCTGATGTCGCTTGCAACTATACGGCTATTATAGAATATTCCCTAGGAACTATATGAAAATAGCATCTCTATCTTCAAAATAATATATATACAGTACAAATTTAAGAAAAACTATAATGGCGATTGCGCAAAACAAACACAGCGGATGTGACCCTCGAAATTGAGCCCAAGGTGACCAGACATCAAACTCAGTCACTATTACTATATAACATCTAAGTTGGAAATACCCCAGCCAAGGGAAAAAAAAAAAAGAACCACCAAAAAGAGAAAGTACTACAGAGGGCAGGACGATCCAGAGTAAATGGCAGCTAAATCCAAAACCCCAAAGCCCCACGATATTCCCTGTCTAGATTGGCCTCTCGAAGCCGCGATGGGCATGGCTAGGCTTTCAAATAAACTCTCACCAAAGGTCCTGTGAGGTCATGTCAACACACCCTGTCCTACCCTATGCCGTGTGCATTTATATTGGCAGCAAACGGTGCTTGGATGCCAGGAAATTAGTGTTCCGCCTGGCAAGAAGGTTAGGCAAGGTCAGTCAAGAAAGCAGTCACTTCTAAAAACAAAGATAATTAAGAAAAAGAAAGGCCCGTTCGCCGTTAGTTTATCCCTTCTCTCTTTTGATATACCTTCTTTGAAAAGCCGATATAGCGAGCACGCCCTCTCCTTGTCAACTGCGGGTTCACATCCATGTTCTAGGTGTGAACAGAGAAAACAAACAGTGGACAGAGAGACTTGGCAGATAACAGGTAAGATGGATGGATGACCTGCTTCGTTGGGCAGGAGCGGCCAGGCGAGGCCCTGCTCAGTAAGGATCATGGTATAGGAAATCTATTCATCTGTGCTTGATTTATTCGTTCTCTGAATTTGCCAACATGGGCAATTATAAGTATCTGAAGTAACTTGGGCCCAATGTGTAGGACGGGACATGTAGTTTGCTTTCCTCATCATTTGCACCCTCTCAAAGCATGGGCTTGATAGGTACCCTTGCTAGAATTATTGTTCTTCCTTACTCCCCCGCCATCAACTGGGACTTTTTGACGATCTCACCTGGTCCGGCAGCGGCAAAGGGCTGCTTTTGCTGCGGTGTTATGGGCATTCTAGCTTTTCTAGAATAGCAGGGAAAAGAAGGGAGCAAAGAATAAAGATGAAAGAAAGGGCTCCAGACACGAAGCAACCGTTGTTTCTAGTGCATCATAGTGAACCAGACTTTCTGTATTGTTTGCTATCACGCCGGAGTTATGGAGTTCCGGTAACAAGAGACGACTGCATACTGATATTTAGGTAGTATATACTTCAGCAGAAATACTGCCTGATGCGGACCTTGAACCGCGCAGTGGTAGCATAATAAACAGATTCATCATCATTATCATCTTTAGTAAAACTCATACCAAAAAAAGGAGATTATCGTCCCAGTATTGACCATTAGATTATTAACTGCTACTGCATTATAGATGATTAATAAAACGTTAGTAGCACAACAAACCACTAAGAAAAACTCAGTAGAGGTCAAATATATATGTCAGTACTTTGTAGGCAAGATGTACACACCTGCTAAGTTTTGAACCACGTCCAAGACAAGGCACGACCAAGGTCACATTAGAATTGCAGTTAGCTGATAGAGGTCGGCGACTTGAGCCTAGCGAAGTGTCTAAGAGCCCTTTCTACCTATTTCGTTCCACTTTTGCTGCCTTCTCTCCATGTCTTCTTTCACTATGTTTCATTGCTTGCTTTTCTTCCTGCTCATCTGGTCGAAGAAGTCAGGCCAAGTCACTGACTTACGCCACGTAGCCTGCTGTCTTGCAACTGCACAGACGCCTTTGCTTTTGAATTGTGCGCGGGCCGGCGGCGAGTGTTACAGGCGTCTATCTAGTAGTATTAGTGGCTATTAGAAGATGATATGCTGTGCCGTACAGTGCTGTATTACTGAACAACTTTATTACTACTGACAAAGAGGGTCTGTGTACTTTTTGAAAGGAAAAGTGAAGAAAAGTGCGGAACTAGAGCTATTCTAACGACGGAATTCTAGATACTCCTGTGGTTGGTGATGGTTGTCACATAAGAGTAGTATTACAGTGTAATCGGACGAGGTCTAGAGACAACGCATAGCCTATGCCCTGTAAAGCTTTTCTGTTCTTTATGTTCTGTTCTATCCTTTCCCTGACCTTGTTTTGGTTGATCGTTCTTTCATGACACTAACAATCTCTCTCTTCTTTATTCATCTATTATAAACTAATTAATTATGACGAGACTCACAATTTACCACTGCATATGTCAGAACTAATGGTATGTTATCTGGAATCATTCTGAGCCACCTGAAAACGGTGACAGAAAAAAAAAATTAGTAGGAGTAATGCGGGAAACATTGGCCAGCTTCCCCGAGCTGGTTAAGAAATATGCCTATAGCACATTGCTGTGTTTGTCCAGCCTTTAGGGGTTATCGTAGGCTAATAAAGTTCTCTATCTGGTGTATACAATAGTACATGTATCCAAATGCATGTTATGATACAACATATATACGCATATCAGGATGATGCAGGCAGCTGGTATGCATAACATGCAAACGCACATTGATGGGTCGTGAACAGGCCTGAGGCTTCAGGTTCAGTTCTACGAACCTAGTACAAATTATTCGTAGGCCCTTTGCCTTGTTTGGCATGCATGTGTAATAACCTGTTATACCGAACACTTGGCCAAGTTTCCCGCTAATGGAGTCTCTTGCATAGCCTTAAGTCAGGAGATGGAATCCAGCAGAAGATATTGCAAGAGGAAGGATACTTGACCGCAAGATAGTAGCACTTACCAACGTGCTAGCAGTGGAAGGAGCCTGCCTGTATAGGGACGGTTATTAGTTGCAATGGCCAGCAAATAGTGCATACTAATTGCTACTACATTACATATAGATCCGGCAGCTAGATGGACCCAACCGGAAAGGTCACTAGTAGAATGGTCCTGCAGAAGCAGTCAGGAACCAAGTCTAGGAAGCAAACTGATATTAACAGCGGCTAGCGCAGGATCAGACGTCTTCGTCTTGTCGCTAATAATTCATGGTGCCAAAACGAGTACCGAATCGGCCATCATTGGAGAGAGATCGGAGATTTTGAGTATTGAATATTTACAGAGATATGGCCTTTCTCGGGCTCAATATCAAACAGTCTAAACACGTTTCCCAATAGTACTACTAGTAGTGCCTGGTTAGCTAGATCTTGAGTTCGAAACACGCAGGCTTGTATTTAGCTTCATAATCTGGGCACGACTAATTGTAGGTAAATTTAATAGGACAAGGAAATATGCTAATAACAAGATGTAAATTGGTGACATACACCAGTATCCAAAGTATCTTCATATTTCTAGAAACTCAATAAGATTAATGAATAAAAAAAAACCAGTATCCAAAGTTATACAAATATCCGGCTCGTGGTTCTTGACCTTTTTTTCTCTTCCCCTTTCTTTAGTCAACCTCATCCTAACTAAACAGACACCGGCCATTTGAACGCAAACACATTAATATCCTACAGATATGCAGTGACAAGAAGGTGATTGGGCTAAAGACTCAGAGTTCCACAATGTGATGGAAAATACGGCCATCGTTGACGGCTAGCGAGTCTTCTTCATCTGGATCTACCTGCAACCAGGAAAACCATTGCATGTGAAAATCTTAAACACGGACTCTTTACGCCGAATTTAACTAATATACAGGCGTTACTAAGTAGCAATTGCCGCAGCTGCTGATGAACAAAATACTGCGCTTACTCCATTGTAGTATCATTCCACTGTTCTAGGAATCCG
>LXKZ01000190.1:42564-96996 GCA_001856765.1 Endoconidiophora polonica | reverse complement strand
AATATATAAAAATCAATCAATAAATCAATCAATCATTGTAGTATCAATAACGTCCAAATAGAAACTCTCAATAAGGTCTTAAAAAACCAAGGGGCTCGCATTCATAGTTAAGCCCGCCGCAGTCTGGGCTGAATTGGCCACTTGGTTTTTCATTTCGTTACCGTCCCCTCGGTGCTTGAAGAGCTGTACGCAACTATCCACTAGTACCGCCGAGTCTCAGAGTCGTACTGTTAGTCCCAAAGACAAGAATCAAATCTATGTGCATTACATAGTAGTTTACAGTGCAGGGTGACCCAACAGATTCTAGTCCGAGAGCTACTGTGATGGGCTGAGCAGCCAAGATCAATATATCGTAGCTAGGACTTAGCAGCTTCATTGCTACATTTTTTTCTACAATTATGCACCCAAGTACGCACGCACGCACGCACGCACGCGCAGTGACCCCGGGAGAAGACAGTGACAACAATGTAGATATTCGGGTCCTAACAAGCCTATCTTGCAATATATGCTACGAATGTCATGCGGGTAAAAAAGAAAAAGAATAATCAGGGAAACAAACGTCGTTTTAGGTGCATCCTAAATCCAGGATCATCGTGGAAGCGAGCATCTCA
Source organism: Endoconidiophora polonica (assembly GCA_001856765.1). Lineage (NCBI taxonomy): Eukaryota > Fungi > Ascomycota > Sordariomycetes > Microascales > Ceratocystidaceae > Endoconidiophora > Endoconidiophora polonica. The sequence goes on along the minus strand of LXKZ01000190.1, from coordinate 96,385 downwards.
GTCCAGCAGCCGGCTTCTCTCGAATCTTGGTCTAGGCTATGTGAGAATGCACAAGCTTAGAATGTTAATACTGTCGGTTTTGGTCTCAACAGGTGTATATGCCCGGTGCCCCGCCCCTCTTGGGGTTCCCTTCACGATCCCTAGTTTCTTCTCTCATTTTTTTTTTGCTTCACTCTACTGGAAGTGGCTGGCTGTGCTACATCCTTCTCAACCAGCAATATGCCACCATTTCCACTGCAGCCAGCGCTCTATAGGATATACTATCTCACACACATAGAGTGTGCCAGGGTAAGTTTATCTGGTAGTGTCAGTAAAGACTACGTAGTAGTTCCATTACAATGGGTTGATTGTGATCAAACTGGGGCGAACCAGAACTCTTGGGCTTACTGCCAACACATAATGGTCGCCCGTGGATTTATTATCCATTTTCGATGGACTGCTGCATTTGACGAGGGGGGCACCAGTTACAGTTTGATACATGGAAAGAAAACACAGCAAAATAAGCAGAGATATGACGCCATGGTAAGGTTGCCCAGAAAGTCACACTAGGACCGAATAGATAACTTGCTTTTTTTTTTCTTTCTCTTCCCGTTGAGATTGTCGGGCAACCTGCTCTAGGGTCCCTCGATGCGGTAAGTTTGTGACATCCTCTCTCATTGAGTCCTCATTATTTTACCGGCGGATTTATGAAACTCATACTTTAGTAAGTCTCTAGCCATTGCTATCTTATGACTAAATTCGTATCTCGCGTTATCAGGGTCATTAACAAATAAGAAAATACCTACCAACCGTGTTCTGTCTCTATTAGTATAGCATCCAAAGAAAAATAAAGAATATATAAAAACCCCCAAAGGTTGGATTACATAGTAAACATACGACCAATGACGCCTATGCCAGTAGATTGACGATTAAACTTCCTCTGTCTCTTGCAGCCTTATCCTCTATATTTAGTTTGTACTAATTTGTTACATAGTAACCGACAAAATTCCGTCGGTTCTGGCAAGTTCTCTTTAGCAATGCAAGATACAAATAGTAGCCTCTCTTTCTCTCTCCCCGCGTCATAGTAGCCAAGTAAATACGTTAATCCTACTGCCCAGCTTGTCCCGGGTCTTTCCTCCTTTCACTCCGCTGCACTATAGAGCCAATAATATGCAATGCAGATTTGTAGCCGTATTGTAGTATCTTCTCTTCGGCGTGCTGTCAAGCTAGACTCAGTTAGGAAGCTCGCAGGTCACGTACGAGAGTAAGAATTTGCAGTTCCCACAGAGCCGGGCTTGGGGTTGCGTTGGCGCATGTAACCCTAGTGATGTTTCTGTGGCATTACCTAACCCTATCACTGTAAAAAAATGATCATAACCTTCTTAGTTACCTTTTTTTTTTTTCATACTCACTGTAAAGACAGAAATGGAAGCATTCAGTGGCAAGCAACGCCAAGAGACAATCAATATTAACATTTAAATAAAAGTTAATATCTGAAAAAGTTTTTGCAATATCTAATGCAAATACCAGGGTGATCTTCCATGGGAATGGAGACGACCATAGGATCAAAAGGCCGACTAAAAAAAGCAGGAAGTTTGATGCTTTGGCCTTGAAGAAAGTAGAACTATTTGCCGGGATCCTAATATACGGGGCTCCGATTTTGAGCAGGAACTAGATCACTTAACGTTGTGTTGCTGAAGAAGCTACATCGTACGAAGTAACGCGCTATATCCTGAGAGGAGGCTCAACTTGGATTGTGGTCTGCATTGCCATCCTGTCTTCTCATCATTAGCGAGAACATGATTCTAGACTGCATATGACAGGGCTTGCATATTTCCTGAAAATAGAACAAGATCCGTCAGTCGATTATCCGGTCGTTCCAGAACGAAGGGGAGTAGGCGGAGATGCCGCAGCCTATCAACAATCTCCACGCCATATGAAGCTTTGCCCCTCCCGTCCCCAAGAAAGTTGACAAGCAAGCAAAAGCTACTCCAACTTTTATAGCCCAAAGGTAGAAAAAAACACAATACTAATTGTAACTCCAAAACTCAAAGGAATGCAACCGGATTGAAAAAGACAGATATTGCATCTGGGCTTAATCCTTTGTCCAATTCCAGATAGGCTCCGGTGGGATTACCGGCCTCATTTTTTAGACAAAAATATAAAATAAAAGACAGCAAAGTGGCACATATTCACCAATATTACACTTGAGGATACATCGTCTCTGTAAGCTTTGTCTATATTCTTTTCTTTCTATATGGCCGAGGTGGTGGAGCTCTCTGGCTTCGCACATGTGCAAATAGCCAGTAGTAGTACATGATTTACCGGTTCTAGAAGACAACGTCAGGCCCTCTTTTCGTTTTGTGAATAATCAGTGTACTATTGAATACCCGATGATCAAAAGAAAAAAATTAAAATGGTCACCGGATACATGTAGTGCTCACCAACAGCACCAGTCAAGCCACGACATCAAGTACCATAAGCAAAGATATGGTGGCCTGCCACTTTGTCTTTGACTAAGCAATCATTTAAAAGCAAAATTACGCATGACTATACTCTGCGACTATGGCTTTATACACTAAATCTCCTATCTATATAGACCATAAATATTAAAGAGTCATCTCGGCTCTGTTAATAATCCATTGCCATTTCGCCAACCTCATTACCAATTCTTGGGCTTACTTGCATATTAGCAGGAACTGAATTAAAAAAAAGCAAGGATACATGTCTTGCAACTGCATACAAGTGGAATTCACAGTGTGTTCTTCTGACATTATCTGAAGATTACATTTTGGCTGCATGTGCAAAGTCTCCTAAGCGATATTGAGGACAGATAGATGTGCTGCCATTCCTGCTATAAAAAGAACGTAGTAGTACTAGTATTTGACTTTCTGGAGACTGTGCGTTATATAGAAAAGAAACATGGAAGAAAAAGAAGAAGCGGTACACTACCGCCGCACTCTAGTTCGCATATATGGAAGACGTGGTTGGCATTTGTGATAACCGGGTGTCATGCCCTCTGACGAGATTAATCTAAGAACCGGATACAAAAAGAGGAATATTATAAAACAAAATCACATAACATGTAAGAATGGTCAAGTGGAAAAAAAAATAGTAATAAATAATCAAATAGACAAGAAGGCAATCTACTATTAATGTAGGGCGGTTCTTACTGGAACTACTAAAGGGAACCAAGAAGCGAGCTATGCACCTAAGACACTGACCCTGCGAAGGGGCTTTGGTTTCTAAGTGTTCCATGATTCCATGAGTGAACACTTGATAAATGCCTACGATGCCATGATTTAGCATCACAACTAGAAAGATCCGACCATGATTCGAATTTCGCACATAGGAAGAAAGCAGTCTGGACACAGTATTTGCTCAGCACATACTTCACCGTAGAATGCTTCGCCTTGACATTGATACTAATGAGCTTTGGTATATGTGGTACTATTGTATTGCTGCCGTTATCTTTGATTCAGCTTTTGGCTAAGCGAGAATGCAGAAAGACTCAAATGGCCTCACTACATGAAGCAGGTGGTCAACAACTAGCGATATCCGGACCAGTCTATCAAGTTCTGTACTTTGCAGTGCCTTGTCCTATTTTGGCCTTGAGAAGAATCGTCTTTTTCAGCCCTGGGCAAAAGAATGATTTTCTTTGAGATAACATGATGCTATAGGTCGTAAACAATAGCCAATCAAGGACTTGCAAAGTCTCAACGAACATCGTGTTGACAAGCAAATGCCTAGGCAACATGATCTCATACAAGTCAGGCTTAAAAGCCAACTAATAAACATATCTGGAGTAGTACCATGCTTGCCTTTATAATTGCCAGCCTTCTTTCTCCCTCTTCTCCCGGCCGGGAATGGACTAGGATAGCCACCGGATGCGCACTGTATATTCTCATCGGTATTTCAACCGTTGGTTGGCCAGTATAAAAAATGATAAAAGCACACATGTACTACCCAGACGAAATTCTTGCCGCTTGCCGCCGTGATTTCCGGCACCGCTACCAAGATACAAGGAGACAAGCAGAGAGTTTTATCCCTCCCTTTGCAACAGGAAAATCGCAGCTGCGTTAGAGCTGATTTTACTTCAATGACAAAAATACTGTGCATGCAGATTTAGTCTTGTCCACTATCAGGCATTTTTGGTCCTCGTGACTTGACCGGCTCTAGGTAACATTACACGGTTTTCTGGCAAAAAAAATATTTGTTCTAGGCCTTATGAGTCTTGGCGCCCTTTTTGGGTTGCTTCATGGCTCTAGCTAGCTCTATATACGAATACATGAACGACTATTAATGAAGCATGTTAGACCTTGCTCTTACCCCACAGCGCTTCGGAAGCACCCCTCCTTATTCTTCTCTATTTTCTCTGATCCCTCTTCAACAAGCGACCACCCATCTTCCGGCTATCCTTCCATTATTATAGATATCTAAATCATATCATTTACGTATATACCTATTTATTGTATATAGTATGCCCAATTAGTCTTGCTGCTTTGAATGGGAAAAAATTTGTAGACCAAAGGCGAGTCAGGTGGCCGGCACTTGTTTTTCCCTCGCCCTCGCTGTTAGGAACCGCTACCAGTCAAACGATAATATGACTAACCCTGCTAGAGCCAAAACCAATGCGGCACAATCTCTCCATCTTTGCCGCTGTGTCTGTTCAAAACTATCGACTTCCACTTGAAGCATTTATGGTTACCAAGTAAGCATAGGCTTTTTTGCCTCCCAGTCAGCCGGAATCTCTGCCTTGTTTCGTGTATTGTCCACTAGCAGCCAATGTTAGGCGTTATACTATCAGTTGTTTTTCTTACACTGGCATGTTACCAATAGACCATCGCTTCTCTTTGGTAAAATAAAATCGGGTTTTAAGTGTCCTTCTGTCTCTTTTTCTCTCTAGACTGCCAAGTAGAACTTGTTATTGGTTGTGACGTCCAAGCGCCCGCTTCTCTAATGGTGTCTCAGCTCCGGAGGCTAGCCATGTCGACCAACCTTTTACGATACATGGTAATTCAAGAGCCTTGTATGAGAACGCCTTTTGTGCATCTATTTGCCTTAATAAAGTCCGGGCAACCTGATTTTCAAGCCTCACTACCTTTATTCTTTTTGTTGTTGTTGTTGTTGGGTTGGGGGGGGGGCTATTCTTTCCGCCTTGTTACTATCTACAACAAGGGAGTGTGTGGAACTAAAAATGTGACATGATAGCACGGTAATCGGACATGATATAATTTCTGAAGAAGTTATGCCGTTGTTAGCGAGTGTGCACTTGTCAGTTGTTGATATTTCAAATAATAGTGCCCAAATTAGTTTTTCTCTCTTTATCCTAATAAGGCCGTATACATCGTTCAAGTACCGGCTGGCAGCCCACCAATAGTCGCTAGAATACTCTAGCCGTTTTGCCTCAAATAGCGGCAGGCAAGTACGTTTCTCTCTCTCTTCGTAAAGGTATATAACCGAGAGCTTCATATTGAGGCTGGTGTTACTGCTACAGGGTGAAAATGACGATCGACCTTACTATTTGGGAAGGTCTTTATAGCAAACTATACACTATGGGAGTAAGCTTCACTTCACTATCCCGAGCCACGCTATGTCGCATCTCTCCCTCACACGCAGAGTTTGATGACAATTCAACACACAATATATCATGAGGTAGTACTATTTTAGTACGATACTAAGCGGATTTGGGTTTTAGCTCAACATTGGACATCCCTACAAAAAATATATGCGTTTACTATCGTCCGAGATACCGAGTCAACTTTTGGTATAACAGGGGCTTCTATGAAGCCTATAGTCCTCAGGGATGTGGCTCGTTAGCACCTCTCTAGTAGCTACTGATGTGTATCACCTCTATGCAATATCATATCATATTATACGTTAGTGATATAGCCAACGGCTTAGTCATCTATATGTGCAACTATGGCAATTACCAGATGACGGTATCGAAACGGTTTTATGTGGTCACGTGCTATATATAGACGCCTGACTTAGATTGCATCAAGGAAAGAGAGATAACTACGGGTACTAACCATCAATCAAAACTCTTGGTAGAGCACTAAAAAAAATACACTATAATTCATCTGTATTACTAGACGCAAGGAGAAAGTTTATCCTTTGCAACAAGGATGCAGAGCGATGGGATACTCTCACGGGACCATCAAGCCGAGTCTCTCCACATTCCCGCGATGTCTCTAAGCGACATTTATCCCTTCTACCCGAGCTTTATGGTACTAGTACTTGTATTGCGACAGATGTCTACTTTATCGTGAGCTAAAAACAAAGCTGTAATAGATTTGGTACATCGTCGGTGTCTAGCAGAGAGGAAAGACCTAGACAAGATGCACCCTTGATAGCATCGTCCAATAAAGACTAGCTTGTGATAGGCGGGTGCAACAAGCTAGGTAAATGGCGAAGAATCCAACAATCGAACAGACAAAACTGTTGAGAAAGGAAGCGTGCTTTAAATTTCATTTTAGAAACAAGTCATCACAAAGGAAAAGTAGTGCGAGACGTAGGCACTGGGGGTCAACAAAGATAAAAGAAATAGCTTGGTCTAGCCTTCTCTCTTCAAGATCCTTGGTTGAATTACTAGCCAATCTACTAGTATGATTAGGTGCCGTTGCTATGGTGTTGTATCCTAAAGCAAACATGACTTGGCAAGTCGGAGGGTTTTCAATTTGCACTACAGACAATTACCCAAGGCTACAGAATAAATTAAGACAAACTTGCTTACTCATGTGGGAATGTCGAAGTATTCTGTTCTTGAATCATAAGAATAATATACATATCAAGGGGATCTTAATCAGCAAGTTGCCATATGATCGTGTTGAAGGTTTTTTTTTTAAACTGATTTAATATACAACACTAAGCCGATAACCCTAATATATGCTTACAACAGTAGGTGTAACTTTGTTTAAACAATGGTATGATGTATTATACTTAACATATGCTGTAATTCTATATCCTTCATCGGTGTTAGATAGAACCAGGAAAACTTTCGTAGACCATAAGTGCTGTGTAGCAATCTTTAAAGAAAAGTTACTTTTGGAATGCATGTTGGCTCCAAGGTTCCTTACATTATTTGCTCTCTAGGATGGCCGAACTTAAGCTTTCAACTTCCAAGGTTAGTTAGGTATCTTATCAGAATTAATTGCTGACCCTGCACGCAGAGCTAAGGAGAATTCACAAGTAAGACAATAGGCAAACAGGTTAGGATTAGAATATCGAGATCTTACCGTCATTGTATTATCTAATGACCTGAATGGCCAGATATTCAAGATGACAAGTCAATACATAGGTATACTCTATTCCTTGTCCCTGACTTGATTGAGTAACTATGGCATTATTTTCATCTGTCTTGTGGGCATGCCTTTGCTTAAAGTAACACTGAAGGTACATGTAAAACACTTTAGACTCTTATGTCTGCTGGTTGTATGATTACAATGATTCTATATTACTAGTATTTTCTACCATATTGCCAATCATAGGCCATAGTGTATCTTTGCTCTCGCTATAGCAAGGTGTTTACACTATCTTGTTTTATTTAGAAACTGTCTTAGTTAATGTTATAGCGTTTCTCATCAAGTATATTTTTAGGGTTGAAAAACCAGGAAAATCTGGACAATTTTCTTTTTCCTCTGTTAAGTAGTTTATCTACTGGACCATCCTATCTCTCATTTCCGCCCTTGCCTGGTCTCTGAAACATCTGATGTGACCTGTTCCGCTGCCATCTTAATATTTACTTGATTCAACGGGAAAATCAAACGAAACCCTTAAATTGACATACAAGGGTTAAAAGAGAAGCATTATTAGACGAATTACTTCTCTATGCTTTAGTATGTGCTCTGATGTAGTAATCTTTTTTTTATTTTCTTTTTTTCATGTATCATTTCTAGCCACTAAGAATCGTAAATCAGGGTGGATTAAAACCATATAGATACAATGTTACCATATCAAAGTTGTCATGTTTTTACGTTTCCGTAGATAGTACCGAGCCAACATGAAAAGGATGCAAGTAACCGCCCAATCTCGGTACATAATCTCTATGGCCTTTTCCTGCGGCATAAGTAAGATGCCATGTACCACTATGGCTTATTCTTCATATTTTGCAACAGAAGTAGCGCCCTTGAAGGGATAGGCTAAGGACTTAGTGATGAGTTACTTTCTGGTAAATGCTATCACTTAATATAGCCATGTGCACACACCGTTTTATCTATGTTTTCATTGGCTAGACTGAACAGACAAAACGTAAAAGAAGGGCCGGCAAGCGAGCGAATAGACATCACGAGTCTACAAAATCCAAGAATCTCAATGGATCTATAGGCAGCAGGCAGACTTGCATGAGAACTTTAGAGTAACATTCAATTACTATATGTATGTCAGAACCGGCAAAATACGATGACTGCGGCCGAGTAGGAAGAGTAATTATATAATGAAAGATGTCGTGTGCTCAGACGGTACTTTTAAGCAATACTAAGTCCCGTCGTTAGATATGCGACGTGTAAACAAACAACACAACTCTATTTATGACAGTCTCAGTTAGACGTAGTATCGGCTTCCATTAACACCTGAGATATAATTCATGCTTATGGCTTGCTTGTATATCTCGTACCACTTCAACAAGCAACAAGCGCCTGTAGACAGAAATGTCACCGTAGCCGAGGTTGGAGGTTATCAGTTTTAGTGTGACTTCACATGTTAAGGAGACAAGTCTTGGGTGTCAGATTTCTTCGTGTTCAGACGGCACGAACGATTTAATGAGTGAGGAAGGCGAAGCAAAGAGACTATTCTTTGGAGATTTATAATTTTTATGGTATATCATCTTCTATAAATTTCCTCATTATTACTATGTACTATGTACTTGTATTTTTTCCATATACAGCGAGTATTCTGGATAGCGAAACCTAACCAAGGGGTTGGCATGGAAGCCAAGGGCTATACTATCTGATGCTGATATCTCCGTCCCTAGACAAAAGACGGTTTAGGCGGATACTAAGGAACATGGGATCCTATAAACTCAGGAAAACACGAGATGCCGTAGCTTGCATTATTACGTAGTAGCCTTCTAAAGTCAGTAGCAAAGTAAACATTATATTTTCATTTCTTATTTATACGTAGGCTTTCTTGACCCATGAACTTTCAACCATTCAAGTAGCCAAGAAGCTGAGGTGGACGTAGAATCTCTTATAAACTTGAATTTCATTTAGCAATGCTTTTCATTATGCTCGCAGTGAAAGTTTGCATAGTAACGCAAATAGCATAACACTGAACGCTTTGAAGTGTGACTGGGATATTAACAGATGGAAACGTTCGGACAGCACAAATGAACATGTGTGGACCCATAAATCTTACTGTGATGTTCAAACTAGAGACACGAGCATAACTACATGTTAAAAGTCAGAAGAAAATAACCAAGCCTGTTTTGCGCACTGGCTATTGGTTCCTGACATATTAGATCCTAACTTGACTTGTCAAACTTCGGATTAGAATAGCATCATGGTGTTCATGCGTTAATAATGGCAAGGCCCCCCCCCTCTCTCTTCTAACATTTTAGTGCTCCCACCCTTCTATTTTGATGTTGGTTAAATAGTGCCCATAGCAGTGGTAGACTTTTTTCTTGTGTGTGTATAGAAATATAATGTACTAGATTATCGCCTACCCTTGAAGCAATATCGGAAATACTTGGAGAGCCGATTTAGTTAATGCTTGATGGTGAAGCGTATATTTGTCCGTCTGGCTGACTGTTCAGGAGGGTTCAGCTAGCTCCGACATTTATTACCCACTGGTTATGGTGCTAAACATGGCTTCCTATATGCCTATATGTCGGCCTGGAATGGAAATATCCTGGAAACAAGTCAGATTGGCTAGATTGACCGAGAGAAGGTTTAGTCAAGCTACTACTACTAGTATGATTCTCTATTGCGCAATCCATCTGGATAGGATTGCCAGTCGGGGGCCGAGACTGGCTGATCCCAGCTATAGCTAGAAAGAAAAATAATCAATAAGTATTTGGTATATCCAGTAGTCTGCTAGTATTCTCCCTTTGAATACTCGGTGTTAAAATGCATTCTGCCGTTGTTTCGATTGTAGCTTTTTAGTGCATAGTCGATCTGATTGTAGTTGAGCTAGTAGTAGCAGCAGATAAAGCCTATATATCCAACTATAATTCAACAGATGACAGAGCTAATGAAGCAATAATTGCTACTACCTTTTTACTCATTCATCTCTATGTAGCTTTGCATGCTGCCTACCAATGCTGACTGTGGTGATGACGAGATCCCATTATCCATATATAGATCAACAACCTCCAAAGATAAAGATAATAGAAAAAGGGCTCGGGGAAATCCCAGAAATAGGGCCCTTTCCCCCCCTCTTTTGTATGCCGGTATATTTTAGAAGAGCATGTATTCTGTAACATTGAATAGTTAGCAGCAGCTATATAGTATGTCTTCTATGCCAGCAGTTGTGGCATTACTAAAAGCAATGATTCGGATTTGGGATTTCTATGGCGCAGGACGGCGACAGAGAGGCTGCAGCCAAAGTGGCAATATCAATGATGATAAGTTCTTGCGTACCGGTAACTACATAGGATATACTAGTACACTTTCATAGCTTAGCTAGCGTAATCTGTACCAAAAAGGACTAGAAATCTCGTACGATCTACAACACTGGCTTGCTTGGGTAACGGCAGAGCCAGGGCCCGGCCGATGCGGAGGATACCCGTGGCTACACTATATGTCATTCTTTCTGTCTTCCTCTCAGTTTGAAAAAAATTTCTAGCAGGAAGGTCGATCCCAAGCGGAAGAGGATCGAAAAATGGGGGGGAGACTAGTTTGGGGGGACAGAACGGGACAACCAAAACATAACTTGGTTGAGCTCGGTAAGTCGCATTGATCCGATGGTATATTTAGCGCTTGAATAGTCATTCAGTCTTGATAAGAAGCTGGACTAATCACCAGATGGCATTGGAAAAGATGACCAAGTTAGAAGGGGTCAGGGTCTATCTATACCAAGACTATACAAAGTTTGACTTTGTACCAGTTAGCTAATTTGTGGGCCAGGGTTAGATACCAGTCAATAGAACCCTATCTATCATCAAATAAGTGGTGTTAACAGTAATAACTATAAATTAGTTATCTAAAACCATTACACAAATGACAACGACCTGTTGGTATATTCCTTTTCGTTAGAAATATAGCACATATTCGGTAGTATCACTAAGATACCGAGAGCAAATGAGAATAAGGAAAGATAGTTTAGACATTCGTGACACAAGACCGCAGAAAAAATTATAGTAAGCAGACATACGTATCTTGTTTTAAAGATATTGTGGTGGTGAAAACGTAATGTAGGCCATTCCTATAAATACAGACCGTTTGTGATCAAGCCACTATATGCCGGAGGCAAGTACTGGCTACCCACAGCCCCTTTCAATTGTAATGACCCTCGGCTTCGAACAGCCAATGGTTCGAGTGCACGCAACAGACCACATGCTTGCTCTGGAGAGGCAATGTATGTTTGGCATAAAGTCTGATAGAACATAGACAGTGTACTGAAAGCAGAAGAGACAAAGCTGCTCAAATACCCACTGGGCTTAGAATATGAATTTTGTGGGAGTGGGATGGAAGATAGTAGTCTTTAGTCATATGACTATATGGCCTAGCATATTGATAAGTAGTATAGCGGTTTAATATATACGATACCAATAACTATATTCTGGCATCCTACGACGATATGCATTCCTCGCTTTGGTGACTGAATAATATTACTAGCACAGGTGCGGCAGCTGAGCTGATGTGTCTGGTTTTTCTTCTTTCTAGTCCAAGCGTTTGTGTGGCTCGCTATATACGTATATACAAGAGGGAGAACAACAATAGAGAATGAACGCAAAAGTACTTCAAACACGTTGCTACTACTACTACTTCTGCTGCTGCTGTACAGCTACTACCAAACAATAGATACTCATGCCGCAATTCGTTTTTACCGGTGGCTACAGCGGTTATGAAATCCACTCTTTCGCGGAACTAAGTCTTGTATTTAAGTGAAGCGTACTAGTTCATGCGCACCTGCGAGGTTTCGGCAGCCTGGATGTTCCAAGGCTAACTCATGGGTAAAATACTCGAAGTAGTGTCGCGTGCTAGAATAACAACAGAACAGCACATCACAGCTACGGAACAGAGTTGTCTTTGTTCTGCATGCGGCAGACCGCTTGTCAAAAGGGTTGACATGTGCCACCGGTGAGAAGATAAATAGTCATGAATGGAAAGCCATTCGTCGAAAGCTCATACGTGACGATGGCGAACTCCTGTAAACTGTGTATGGCTTGCATGCTATCGGAGAGGCTGTGACTTGCCAGTGTCTCTCGTTTGGTTTCCCCCCCCCCCCTTCAAGAACTTCGAAAATAGAAAGAAGCAGACGTAGCCAACAAGCAAAGAGTGCCTGCTAGTACATCTCCTGTCTCGTCTCAGGGTGCTTGCTCCCTGACGCTAGTAGTAGTTTCTGAGCATTCTGCGGGTCAATATTTACCAGCAAGAGTATATGCAATAAGTAGCAGCACAATATACACACATTTGTAAGCAATAGCAGAAGTTACAAATCCGCAATAGAGACATTTAATTTTATCCTTACAAGCCTCACTCGTGATTTTGGCTCTGGCAAGCTGGAAAGAATCGTATCGAGAAATGTAAACTACCATGTATACAACCCAAAAAAGGCGAATTAGAGAATCTTGAATCACCAATAGGTTTATTCTGTTTCCCCCCATCTTCCTCGGTACTCTTTTCTTCATTATTTATCCCCTTCTTTCTTACACGCCAAATTTATCTCCAGCTACATCTAGGATAACGAATCAATACCCGTCGATTGCAAATGTAGAACAGGCCCTGGAACGAGCTAAATAAACCCACACGAGGAAAGAGGGATGCTTTGGCAATAGAAAGGTTTAGGCTTCTAGCCTCGTTCTGCCAGCTCCCTAGGCAAGACCCTCTAATCTCTTGTAGACTGCCTATATTAGTAGAAAACAACCATGTCATTATCCCTAGAAGCTATTAGACAGGGGAGAGAGGCAGAAAATACGGACTTAAAAAGTAGGAAGAGGAGATATATGACGGAATTTTACTAAAGTATGTGATAGTACTACTTCTAGTATTATCAGCGAGTACCGTATTCAGAGCCTCGCTTAAATTTAGCTGGACAAATCAGATAACAAGACCGTTGCTAGTGACCCGATGCCGTACATGCAAAGTGCCTAAAGATGCATCATATGTCGATTACCGCCTATGCTGACCTCTGTATAGCAGCCGGGCAAATCAAAAGTAGCTGAGGTAGAAGAATCTGCAATAGGAGCAGCGACAGATCTTGGCGGCTCTTGGATCGCGCACTTGGGATATACATTTAGCTCTACTACTATTGGCATCTAGCAGCAGGTGTCCAACTGGCTTGGATGGCCGGTTGATCTCTTCTGGGTCACGCTCCGTCGCTGAGTTCCGTCCAGATTTATCATTGATTTATATATGAGCAACTTAATTAGTAAGATTCTATTCCTGCTGTGTACTTGAAATATCATGATGTAATTGGTCAAACGTATTCTTTAGCGCCCCACAAAAGCATTATGCCGGACATATGATTGTTTTCTGCCGGTTATGGCCCCACCTTGTTCCTCGCTGCAATGCATTCATCTTTCAACTTAAGTTCACCTGTATGTCAACAACGCGCCGTCTACAACTCCGAAGCAGGTATGTTCATAGTTCTAGAAACCGAATAAGATTACTAATAAACCCCCCCCCGCCCTCGAAGCACATCAATCGTACCTGTTCCCTAGATATCTTATCTGATATAAAAGACGAATTTAACAAAGTTACTTGCATGTTGAGTTGGCAGCTATAGTTGTTGATCCGTGTAGTAGGCAGGCCGCTATATCCACAGGTCTTTCTTTGCCTTTAGCGCTGTCGGTTCCTAGATGGCGTCTGGTTCTACATATTCAATGACATTACCACCATTCAACCTCTGAATGAAGCATTATTCACACCATAGAAAGCGCTAGTTGACATGCACACAGTGGTGTCAATTTAATTGTAATTGTAATATGGCCCAGTGTGGACTACATCATCGATACTAAAATGTGAGGAATGCGGTGAGAAAAGCGGAAGGGAAGAGCGGTCGATACACAGCAGGAATAGCATTTATCTTGATTATTATGGTCAGCGGCAACTTCAGGCCCAGCCTTGCCTCTGAGGACTTCTCTTCTGAAGGGACGCCTTCGCCTACCAGCAAGAATATGAATGTATACACCCCTCCTATCTCTATTTAGTAGTCTTTCCTCCCGCAAATCCCCACGTCTACATCTGAAAGTGATGGTAACTGGGTAGAAGAGTTCCTAACACACGCCCTAGAGGCGATATAAAAGCGAAAAGAAGAGTAATTCCGCCGGGCTCCGTGCTCAGCATAGGCTCAACTTCGCTAAGCTCGACCAACCTGAGAGAAAATAATAAAATATTAAATATTAAGCAGTAAAAAAGGGTAAAAGAGCAAAGAGAGAAACGGCCGTGGCTTCCCATAAGAGAACGAGTGAGAAGCCAAAACGCAGGAGAAGACTAGCAGCCATGCGACGATTGCAAGGAACGAAGACCGCATGGGGGGGGGGGGGNNGGGGGGGGGGGGGGGGCATGAGCGTATTGTTAAGATTTATAGTCTATAAAATGCTCCTAAATAAATGTTTCCAATATGTGGGATATGGGGCCTTGTTTCTACGACACACCCCTTGCGGCCATCTACTGAACGCTCTAAGAACACACCCCGCCAAAAACCGATGATGTATGTACCATGTAGGAGTTCCCTTCCTTAGATGCAACACGCCCTCCACCATAAACTTTACAAAGTATGTCTAGCGAACAGCCACCCTAGAGAGTCAATTCTTGGTTATTGCCATGCCCCAAAACAGCGGACTATGCTCTGCTCCGGAAAGATGCTATTGTTGGATCTGCTGTGCTTTCTTGTGGACTTTGTTCCCGGGAAAATGGCCTGCTTGGGACGAAGAGGATGAATATAAAAAAGTATACATTTAACGAATTAAATGGCTGCCCGGAGATATATAGATGCGACCCCCTGCCCATAGACAACGCCGGCCTAGAGAACGAGCCCATATCAAATGTAAGGTGTAAGGTAGAGAAGTTGGATAGACGGCGGCACACCCCGGCCACGAGCCAACTTGGAATCTGAGTAGAGAAGGTAGAACAGTTTTGAAAAAAAAAAATATATATATATATATATTATTGGAAAAAATAAAAAGAATTAACAGGTTAAGTTTCCCAAGACCTGGCATAATAATATTCACTGCCTAAAGCTGCCGGCAAGTAGATTAACTAACTAGTACTACGTGAGCGATCCATCCCAGAACAGAAGAATGCCCGGCTACAAATGTAAGACGCCCTCTTCTCAGCTTTAAGCTTGGAATCTCTATATAGACTCTGTCGCCGCCACCTTCCTTGACGAGTGCCCGGGGCCCTTTTCTCGTGAACCTTCGATCGACTCTCAGTCGTACCTAGTTTTTTTGTTGCTTTTTACCATATCTTAGTGTTGGCTCTTTGCCCTTGATCTTGTTATTACTTTCTTCTCGTTTTCATCACCGTCATTGTGAAAGGCACCGACTTACACCGCATGTATGTAGAGAACTGTCTTGTGTATATGACCTCTTCACGCTGTCTTTACAACCACATCCTTTGAACAACAACCCGCATATCATAACACCTTTCCCATCCTGCCGCCAATGGGTTTCTATAGTCCAATCTCCTCCAACCGCTTCTACGCCTCGCCAGACACACCGCCCGAGCTGGTCAGCCCATCGTCGTCTTCGTACTCGTCACGGCCGTCTTCCATAAGCGACAAGTCCCGGGGATCACCTACACCGTCATACTCGCCGCACTACGATCTTCACCACAACTACGCTCGGCAGCAGCAGCAGCAGCAGTACCAACAGTTACCGCAACAACCCTCTAACTACTTCTCAGAGCACGCTATGGCTGGCTCATCTACTATGTCACTGGCGCCGGCCAAGCCTATCTCACCCTCTGCGCGGTCTCCGCGAGCCCTCGGCCCGCCCTTTGCTTCGTACCAGCCGCAGCAACCCTATCAGCACCCACACTCGCCATACCGTCATGCGCCACCATCACTACCACCGCCTCCGCCTCAATCTTCATCCACGCGTACGCAGCTTCCGCCCATCTCCAGCCTGTTATCAGCCGTCCCGTACAGCCGGACTGAGACGGCTGCGAGTAACGTTACACCCTACTGCGCTTCCTCGCTGCTAGATGGTCCTATCCACAAGCAACAGCAACAGCATCACCACCAGGACCGCCCTGCCTTTTTCCAGCAACAACCACGCAGCACCTACGATGAGCGCCCTGCCGTGCCTGCTTACGCTCGCCCTTCGTCTGGCCATATATCGCCTGCCGCCGAGCACCCACCGCAAGTAAGCCGCTACGAGGCGTCTATCAGCAGTAGCAGCACCCACTCATATTCCTCGTCTGCGTCAACTGCTAGCAGTAGCCGCCCCGAGTATCTGCTGTCGCGGGACTCGTTGCCATCGCCACCTCACCATCCGGCCGCTTCGCACTATCACGGCCAGACCGAGCCACGCCACTCGATCTCAGCCGTCTCAGCATCTTCTGCGACGTCTGCTACCGCAGCACCCGTGATCCCGGTTTCTATTCCGACTACTACTGACAGCGCCGCGACGTCAACGGACGGTCTAGGCCCTAAGATCTGGACCGGGACGCACTTCCTGCCTCGCTATGTCAAGACGGCTGATGTTCCGGGCGAGGGCACATGCTACTTCTATGACGATGGTACTCACTGCAAGACTGTCATTGATGGCGAGGTTGTCAATGCTCATTGGGGCGTGACTAAAGCCGGTAAGCCGCGCAAACGTCTGGCTATTGCCTGTGTCACATGCCGGGAAAAGAAGATCAAGTGCGATCCCGACTATCCCCGCTGTGTGCAATGCGACAAGTTTGGCCGCGAGTGTCGCTTCAAGAATGCGTAAGTCTACACCCTTTCAAATGCCGTCAACGATCCAGTCACACTAACGTACCTTCTCTCTTGGATAGTCCACGTGGTGGTCACAATGTTGCTCCGTCCGCCCAGACTCCAAGCTCCGAAGACTCGCGCCGCATGGCTCCGTTGTACATCCGCCCGGCGTCTGACGCCTCGGCCCCCGTCTCATCGCCTTTGTCTGCTGCTCCCCCTCCCCTCATGTTGATCGCATCCATGACCGCGCCCGGCCGTGCTGCTAGTCCGGAGCTCATGTCGCCGCATAAGCGCATGCGAACTAGTTACGATGGCTACTCGCTTCCCCATGCCGATGCTCACCATGCCCACTCACACCTTCATGTTCCGCATCGTGAGTCATGGCAGTCACCGCGGGACCATTCACGTGGCCTTCCTCGCATCTACGAGATGGAGCCGAATTCGTCGTGGCATCGCCGCGGTCACCCATACGTTGCCGCTCCGTAGAAAAACTTCACGCTATCTTGCCACATCAACTCGCAGGCTGTCGCCTGATACCCGTCCTTTCTAAGACTACTTAGGACTTGCGAAGCGGGACTCTAGCTTTTCAGTCATGTCCCCCAAGCAAAGCTTCCTATCAAAACGTTATCAACGATCTCACGGCCTCTTTTATTCTAACTATTATTACTCAATCTTGCCAGTTTGTCGGCAACGCTCGCCTTTTTATTATTCTTCTTTGTTCACTATTACTTATTCTTTGAACATCCTTCATCAGTTTTAACTCTATTTATGCGCTGCTTAGCATGTTTACCTTGGTCTTTCGCAAGCCCGTTTTCTAACTAACTGTATTCTTTTTTCTCCATCTACTTTCATCTACATTTCATTCTGGGAGGATCCTTTGTGTTATTGGCCACCGAGCCTTGTTGCTATTGTTTCTGTTTATTTCTGCTTCTGTGTCTGCTATTTTGCTCGTTGGACATCAGCATGTATAACTGGTTAACTGGACTCAAAACCCATGTGGAGGAATTTTGCTTGATATATTTACCTTGTTTATAGTTGTCGTTTTTGTTCTATTCGCCTTTTTTGCTTCATATTTTTTGTGTTATCCATCAGTTTTATTGCTTTGTTTCCCTTCTAAGAGAACACCACACTCAAGGGCTATCATCGATTTAGCGGCCGATAGAGGTATTCGGGAAACAGACCCGAAGTCTCTTGGTTTCACGTTTCGGTTTTCTCCCCGCCAATCAATTCAAAATGAAGCCTGTTGCTTCTTTTGCCTATGTACAAAACGAAACCATCAAATTAAAAGTGATTATGCCATTTTATGCTTTTCATCTTATGTACACATAACTCGGCTTATCTGATGCTTCTAGTTCTACTATCAATTAGCTTATAGTCACACTATAGTTGGTACAATTTTGAGTCTTCTTACTATAGCGGAACCGGTGCAAAAACATTAAAGATGGAAAAGCGGGTCTACCCGTCCAATAACACCCTGCCTACTTCGAGCGGAAAGAAATACGTCAGGGCGGTGTGAGCAGCAACCAGCAACCTAGGGTGAGTCCTTCGAATTCTGCCGGGCTATTTATTCAATCGCAAACGCAAACGACTTCAAAGCCAGGCCCACGGCGCCATTCAACTAACTTCATAATTCCTTCTCCCTTTTTGCTTGCTTTTTGTTGTATTGCCGCTGGCTTTAGTTTGTTTTTAGCTAGCCATTCTGCATGCCTGCTTGAAAGCACCTACTTCTTGGTGTGCGCTAGGACATGAGTATAACTACATAGTAGCTGACCGATAGAGTCCATATGGCATTCCCTGACCGGCCAGTGGCTCAACTGCTCGGCTCAAATGGTTTGTTCATCGCGTCATTTATCTCTTATAGAGCTAGCCTACTAACCGGAAATTACATGTGCTCTTGTAGGCCCTGTTCATGCGTTGGCATATTCTGCATATCCAGGCACATATATCCTCACTGGTTCTGCCGACCGGTCTATTCGCCTATACAATCCGGAACCTACTACATCCGCGCCCGCCTCCTATACCTCCCAAATCTCGAAAAACGGTGATTCTTCTTCGCTAGCTATACCTGCCGGCCGACTCATTCAATCTTACACTGCTCACGGCTACGAAGTCCTTGGTCTTAGCGTAGCTGCCGACAACGAACGCTTTGCATCGGTTGGTGGCGACCGCCTCGTCTTCCTTTGGGATGTCGCCAGCGCTACTACTATCCGACGTTTCGGTGGCTCAATCCAAGGCCACTCAGCACGCGTCAATGCCGTAGCATTTGCCGGTGCCGGGGACAGTGTCTTGGTGTCCGGTGGCTTCGATACTACCGTGCGTCTCTGGGACCTGAAGGCAGCGGGTACCACCAAGCCTATACAAACACTGGGTGATGCGCGCGATGCTGTCACTGCGTTACATGTGCGTGACACGGATGTGGTCGTTGGTAGTGTTGACGGGCATGTTCGTCGGTATGACTTGCGCATGGCTCGCTGTGTCGTAGATGCCATCGGCGCTAGTGTGACTAGTTTAGATGTCACGAGGGACGGAAACGGCATACTGGTGGCTAGTTTGGATGGAAAAGTACGGCTGATGGATCGCGAACGTGGTACCTGCCTAAAGACATATACTTGCGCGGAACGCTTGAATAAAGAGTTGCGCGTACAGGCTTTGTTGGGTGGACGGGAGCGATATGTAGTTTCGGGTGACGAGTTGGCCGGCAATGCACAGTCGCCAACAGATGGTAAGTTGTGGGTGTGGGATCTCCTATCTGGTAAAGTAGTCAAACAGATATCAGTACCTTGGGGCCCATCAGAGACTAAGAAACGGACTATTGGCAGTGACGGTAAACCTAAGGACAGAAAGAATTGCATTACTAGTTTAGCTTGGCGAGACAGTGGCTGGGGCGATCAGTTCTGTGCAGCAGGAGTATCAGGTGTTACGGCAGTATATGGCATATAAAGAAGATAATCAGTCTCGCGATGCGAGTAGCATTACACTTCAAGTTCTTGATATCTAATAAGTGTACGTATCTCAATAGGTAAAAAAACTATGTCATATATTCATATGTGTCTAATACTTTGAGCGCTCAAAAATAACGATAAACAAACTCACGCCCTGTTTATATAAGAATTTATATGAAGTGAGATGTCAGCTAACATCATCTAGATTGTATGGTTAGGATATTATTTTTATAATTTTTATTTTTTCCAATGCCAATACTTTTATTAAATCAAGTCTAGCTGGCAAAATTAGACTGCACCTCCAACCCGTTGATGTAGGGACTGTTTTATGCGGTCATTGAATCGCGTAACGGCAGATTAATAAACAAACCATCATTATACATACCAAGATAAGAAAAGTAATGTATAAAGATGCGATAGAAAATAGTCGCCTCACATGACGAGACACTGTCGCTCTGGGTTAGATGCGTCATCAGAATCTGCTCGCTTCTTATTACGCCGCCGGCGTTTCTTTGACGCAGAAGCTGTCTCTGGCGCAAGTTCGGCCACATTAGTGTGGTCCGCCTGTGGCAAAGCAATTGGAGTCGTGTAAACCTCTAGCTGTCCTCCATGAATACTTGCTGGCTTTGCTGTCTTAACATCTGTTAACGACGAACGAGCATTTTCAGCAGTTGGAGGCCCTAGTGAAGGTGTTATGGTTGTTGTAGGTGAAATTATCACTGATAGTCCAGAACTTAGAGGTGTCGGGGTATCTGGAATAGTCACCGTAGGACCAGCCACCGTCGGAAGTTCCGTACTCTTGTCACGCAAGTGGTCTCGACTATCTTTTCGTGCAAGACCCCGCGTAATATTAGATAATGATATACTCTTGCGGCTCTCGCTGGAGAATGGCCCACCATGGCTACTACTCTCCTTGCCATCTTCGGTAGGTGGCACAGAGTGGCTACTGGACCGACTATGCCTTGAGGCACTTCGAGAGAATCGCACCACGGCACGCCCAAACCCGAATCTACCGTTACTTCCTCTCTCAGTGCTCTGAGGCTCGGACGGCTGACTGCTTGTTGTTTGCCCACTTGTCGTCGGCCGTGAAAGTTCGGAGAACTGACCACTAGTACGTGCCGGGGTTTCTCCTTCCTCGAAACTGACCTTCGGTCGGTTGCTCTCAGAAGACCCGCGAGGCGAGAGGGTGCGAGAGGTAGAACTCCCCTCGACTGCAGTGTCATACAGCATAGGAAAGTATTCATAGACCTGCTTTTTGGTCTCTGTGACGCGCATTGCGATGGGATCCCGCAAATGGTTCGGATTCATGTCTGTGATAGGAGAATTCGGCATGGCTTCGGCGGGAATTGTTGGTGCTCGCTGGATGCTTACGGATATTGACTGCTTTGGCTTGACATTCGGCATGGACTGCGGAGGTTCGGGAACTGTACCGTTGTTTCCAGAAGATGAGGGCTGAGAATTCGAGTATGAGGGTGGCTGTGAGCTGGTAGATGATAAGAAAGTAGCATCCATCATGGGTACAATCTGATAGAACAGCAGATACGGAGTATCGTTCTTTAAGGCCTCATGAATATCATCTACTGGAGTCACTTTCTCGCCGATGGCCCTCAGATCATCAAACTTCATCCACTGCGCGAGTTCATAATCTGGTGGTGGGTCGGCATCATGACGGCGGTTCTCGGTCAAGATCTTTGGAGCAACGCGGGCAAACGATACATAATGGCCCTCGTTGAATTTAGGTCCCTTATGACTAACCACAGACTGCAATACCAACTTATATTCAGTACTAAGCGAGTTGTTGTCGTCTAGGGAATCGCTACTGTTACTAATTATGTGAGGCAGACGCAGACTATCTGGAATGTCGACTTCAGTATGAATCTTCTGAATGTCTCCATCTTCGGAGCATTTGTATCGTTTCAAGCAAATTCCTATGACAGGCCGTTGGTTGAAACTACGGATAACGTCGGCGTCGCTTTGTGGTGCGCCCTTTTCAGGTGAGTGCCAGGCTAGAAGAGACGTTAGATGTAAGATTATGATAGCAGCAAAAGAAAAGGTATTCATACGTATCCAGCGGAAGACCTGCCAAGCTGGCAAAGTAATGACGTTAGTGACGTTTTGGTTTTCTTCGCCAGCCACTGGTGACAAGGCCCTTTGAGATGAAGTCGATGTAGGCGTGACACGGCCATCCTGGCCAACAATGACTCGCTGGATGAGGCTCATAGACCGTGTCCGGCTTGGACCGCCTGTGCTAAGACTCAGCGCTTCATCAACCGGAAGTGTATGACTCCGTTGCGGTAAGCCGAGATTTTGTGATTTGTTACTAGATTTCTCATCGTTGTATGCCGTCACAGAGCGTACGAGATGTATATGTGGTAGTTGAGTAGTCACATGCTCTTTGCTAGTATATGCTGCCTCGGCCTCATCCGCGGCTTCTTGAGCTTTCTCGTCCATATCATGATGTCTTTGGATCTCGACTTGGCCATTGAAATACTCCATTAGGCAATCTTCAAGGCGAACACTTTCGCCCTCTGGTAAACTCGGTACAGCAATGTTAAGCAACCGTTCTTCGATAAACCGGTGATCAGCGTCGTCTTTCTTTCCATCATGGTAAAGATCCACCTTCAACCGTAATAAAGGAAGCTCAAGCGTTTCTGTGATAAATGCAAATGCTTCCGATGTGTCTTGTTGCTGAACAAGGTTTGCATTAGCCCAGCCACACTTGGCGAGGCAATCCTGAAGCATGGCAATCTACAGCCGGCAATCGTTAGAATATGGCTATAACAAGGAAGCTAGCGTTACTTACAAAGTCTACGTCAATGAGTATACCAGAGCGCAACATAGAAATCCACGCACGAAGCAAAACTGCAAGATAGCGTTTGTTCTCGTCATCCGAATCATAGTGTAGCATATACTCAAAAGCATCAAGTTTCGCAAACATGGCAAATAACAGCGCATCCAGATAGCAAGTTACGCCTTTGCGATTCTTAGAGCCCATCATGGCCACATTAGGATCGTACGGAGTGATATCACCATTCATAGCCATATGCTGTATTTTCAGATATTGCACAGCTTTGTCTACTTCCTTCTGGCCAGTTATTGAGTTCAGCGCCTTGCGATACACCCCTGAGGGCGCTGGTGGCAAGCCAAGCTCCTGTAATCGAATCTGTATACATATGATCTAAGCAGCAATTCTGCTGGTTAGCGACGGTACCATGAGTGTAGTACTGAGGAAAACACATACCTTGTTGTTTTCTGTGTCGATATCAGTAGGTTTGCTATCCTGAGTCTTAGCGTCTTTAGTGCCCTTGTCCGACATGAAGATGCCGAAGACGGCAGAGGACTTTGACAAGAGCTTGAGAAGCAGGCAGAAGCAGTTAGCAGGGAGACGAGCGCATATAGCTATGAGAAGATGGGGACAATAAGCAGATGAAAGTGACAGTGACGTACCTTTGTACTATTGTTTTCTGGAGACTTAGCAGCGCCATCTTTGTCCTCATCCTTGGGTGCCAGATCGGGCGTTGACGGTGGCTTGTCGCGCTTCTCAGCGCGGGAGGGAAACATGCGATTCATGTTTGTGGAGCTGTAAACATATATATGCTTGTCTAGATACAGGTGATCAGCACCGAGGCAGGCCGTCCGCCCGTTGAAGGTGATAGAATTAGTCTAGGGGCCAGCCACCAAACGATAGAGTGCGATATTCGATTCGACGGAGGGGCAGTGAGCGGCTAGCTAATGTCAATCGAACCTGTAAATAGGCCTCTGGGTTTATGCTGCCACTTTCTTAGATGCAATAGCTTCCACTGTCGCGGCCACTGCAACGCAAATTTTGGGCGACCCTTGTAAAACGTCAGGTCAATCAGGATGATATGCAGGACCCGACCAGGTCAAAAGAGGTTCAAGACGCTCTCTTTCACTCAGCTACAAAGGTAAGTAACCAGCAGCGTCCAAAGTAAGTCCGTAGAATCGCCTGTAGCGGGCAGTGACCAAATATATATCACCAAATAAAGCAGTCCTAAAGAACGGCCTAGAGAGCCACCAGAACTTGACGGCGAAGCCAAGCCAAGCCAAGTCGTGCGTAAGAAAGGGCGCTTTCTAAACGGCGGCAGAACAAGGCTCAAACAAACAATGCCCGCTTTCGCTCCGGTTAAAATAGACGACGGAGCTTGTTTCGAAGTCAGGACAATAGCAGAAGGAGGTCAAGGAACAGGCCGATACGTGGCAGGCAGTAAACGCCAATCAGTGGCAAGTCAAAGTATGCTAAAGATGGACGCCGGATATAATGAAGAGTAATGATACCTTGATGCTCAAATAGCGCCTGTATTCGAATCATCTGTGGATGGACGATCCTATATTCATAGATAGGCGATGCAAGAGGGTTTTGACGGACGATCCGATCAGCACGATTAAGATAATGGCAGCAGACGCCTATTGTCCGCAATCAAGACACATACGCTGGCTGCAGAATAGATATATTGCACTCATCATCCCCGCCACAATGGGCAAAAGTTAGGGGAAGAATCCAGATGCGGTGCTAAAGTGTTGTTGGCCTGTAGTTTCGAGAAGAGACTAGGCTAGACTATTTGTTGCTGACTAGCCAAAGTTGACGATTTTAGTGAGCTGCTCAAATGCATCATAGCAACACTCTCGCAACCTGCTGTATTTATAGTTTTAACAGCCCATGCACCTAGAAGAGGCGCTACTTTTGTTGCCAACAGGCGCTATGGGTCCCTAGAATCAGAAGCTAAGTGCATCTTTACAGTGGGGTTGGGCCTTCATCAGGCGCCAAGACGCCGTTTTCACACCAATGGCAACTTGTACGCCTAGACGCATTCGTCAGCAATGTCACTAGATATCGAAATCAACAAGAGGCTAGCCATGACATCTAAACAATTGCCTGAGATCCAGTCCTGAGCAAAATCTAGATTAGCCAAGCTGTTACAGCCAGAATCTAATAGTGTTTCTGCATGCCGCCGCGGATTCTCACAACTTAGCGTGACTGTTGCCCGTCTCGTACCGATGTTTTGTTTAAATTTGACTAAGCCGCCGTGGCTGATCTGCATGTCTAAATATATCGACTGTTCCCAAGCAAACTAACCCAAATTTTGAGGCGTAAGTGCAAGAACAGCGTTCAAGCTGGCGCCTGCTATGCCAAAGAACAATGTGTCCCAACAGGTACAGTTCTGCACTGTTAGTTTCCTCTCTGTCAAGCCACTTATATGTAAACCACCTGTCAGTTCAAAGGTCCAAGCGTGACATGCGTACTAAAGCAAATACAACAGGTAAAGTCATTAGTTGGTTTTTCTTTCACAACATGCATGAATTGACATGACAAGTTTCAACCTAAATACTTATTAAGATACCTTGATCACAGCCGTTGAAAATATCTTAAGATATAGTACAGATTCATAGTTTGTTCAGGAACAAACAAATTACAACCAATTTCAATAAGTATCTAGTTATAATAGTGTGAAACTTTCTGATGAATATATTAGGGTTCATATGTGGCGTAACCCTGGGAAGACTTCTACGTTGTGGCGCTAGTTGGATTTTTGGCTAGGCGAAAAATCGGCCTCCACCACCAACGACAAGTTGGTGATAGTATTGATATAGCTTTTAAGTTAAATATCGACTACTCCCAGCACATATCACCAAGTTGATCTGGGAATACTATGGCAAGGACTGTAGAAGGTATCTTGGCTGCTCGCACCATCATGCGTAGCATTTCCAAGTCACAATGGACCACCATTACCAGCGGCGCTAGATGTGTGACTTCCAGCTCGAGAGTCGCCGCCCCTAGTGCCGTGGACGAAATCGAGTCGGCTTCGTCTTTATATACGCCCCCCCCCGACGAAGATACTGTCAAGAAGTTTGACACTGAGGCGCGTGTCAAGGCCCGTACAACTCAGCTCCCTGGAAAGCGGTAGGTTCCTATCATCCAAAGGCGCAGATACACCACATATCTCAACCTTGGGCAATCTAGCCTAATGCCATATTTGGCTAACACTATACAATAGCTTCCAGTACCATCCCCCAAAATACGACCGTGGCCCGCTACACCCCATTCAGAGCCCTCTCCACTCCGACCCTATCGCGCGCGACTTCTTGCCTGGACCTTTCAACCATCCCCGTCTTCTGGAGACCTACCAGCACACAATCTCATCCGATATCTTGACGCTAGCTTACCAACACATCCCCCCAGGCACCCCCGCAAAACCCGAGCGTGAACGTCTCCGCAAATGGGACGATTCATCTCCATATCACGCCAACCGTCCTCTCCGTGGACCTCGTGGTGCTAGCTCATTACCCATCTTAGAGAAGGACATCAAGTTCCACAACATTCCGGAAATCAAGTCCGTTCACATACACTGCTTCCAACCCCAGTCTGGTGCTGACCCTAATTATTTGGCGGTGTGCCGTGCCATCGTCATGGCTATAAGCGGTCGCATGCCCAAGGTTACTTGGATCAAAAACCAGGTTTCACAGTGGAAAATCAAGCAAGGTGAACTGAGTGGTTGCAAGACTACCATATTCGGTCATCAAGCTTACGAGTTTGTTGATAAGTTGACTACTTTGGTCTTCCCAAAAATCAAGGATTGGCCTGGCATCAAGGGCGAGGGTGATGGCAGCGGTGCCATAACATTCGGTCTCAACCCCACTGATATGGCCCATTTCCCAGAGATTGGCGTCAACTACGATGTAAGCGACCCCTTACCAACCATTCCACACCCTTTTTTTTGTTATATTCTTTTCTTACATGTCTCTTAATTCATGCTAACATCTTGTGCAGATGTATCCCTCCAAGATGATTCCTGGTCTTCATGTGATGATCCGCACAACGGCTACGTCGGACCGCCAAGCCAGACTCCTTCTTCAGACATTGGGGATTCCGATGACTGGCAAGTTTTGAGTTATGCTCTTCTTGGAAAGTGTTGGTTGCGTGTAAGTTTACCGATAGTACGCAGGTCAATGATACCTAATCTTCTGTGTTAAAACACGCTGTATGATCACATTATCTGTATGAATAGCTTCGTGAGAAATAACTTGCAAGAAAAGTTGAACCCAAAGTTTCACTGTATATTTGTTTATTGTATGATCTGGAACATAAAAGTTCAATATGCCGTAATGCATACCATATATCGTACACCCTATCCCTCAAGCAACAGTTGATATGTGCAACCCCTATCTATATAGCCATAATGATCCTTAACGCCCAACACCAATCCAAGAAGTCCCAATTAATCCAGAGCTAGCCACTCAAATAGCCTCCTTGAGCGGCAAGATGACACTGTCAACTTGCTCCATATCTTTTGCGTCAATGTCACCATATGTCTTGCCATACTTGGAGAGCACCTCAACCAAAGCGGTCATAGAGGGTTGATAGTTGCGGCATGCCGAGCTAAGGGCATAGACTGCCTTCTTGCGCACATTCTTTTCCTCGTCCTCCTTAAGAGCCATAACAACAAGAGGCGGGATACCACCGGCGGCCAACATGGCCTCCTGGCTAGGTGCGTTGTTTTGGACGGCGGTACCAACGCACCACGCAGTCATTCGTCTCAACTCAGGCTCGGGAGATTGGAGGATCTCCAGGAGAGGAGCCCAAAGGGCCAAGTTCTTCATGTTGTTGGCATTGTCCAAGCTTTCAATCAGCTGCTCGAAGTTGTCCAGTGCAGTAATTTTGTTTTCGAGAGTGACTTCAGGGTCTTCGGAAGTAGCAACCTGAATAGCGGCTCTCATGAGCTCGGCGTCGCTAGGCCCACCCATCAGTGAAGCAATGACGTCAGGGGTCAATTGAGTGCGCTTATCAGCCGGCACCTCAGGACCAGAGTTCTCGAGACTCCATTTCAATAGTTGGTTGAGATTCTTGTCGCCGTTCATGGTTAAAGGCGGGGTAGGTACTGAAATTGGTGATTGTTCAAAAAAAGTATTTTAGGTAATATATTATGTGACTGCTACTTCCGTTGTTGATTTGGAAGTGAGGGTTGGCCGTTGAAACTGTGCGGGCGTATTTCAGTCTCAATGCTAGATGAGGTTCAAGAATCAAAAATCTATGTGCCTTGATGTACGAAGTCATCGTCTATCAAATTTTAGCTCTACCATCTATTTATTAATAGTTTCCTATTCTAGAACCTTCATGACAGTTCTTCACTCAAAAGGGTTTAGTCTTCAAATGAGTAACCCTAAAGTATGTCTCTTTACTTTTGGCATGAAAATTTTTGTTTTGTTCTAGAAGATGGGGTTTAGAAGTTCGAACCCCCCACTAAAGCAAGGTCAGTAACCCTGTTGTTAAACCAGTGCCGAGATGTTAATTTGGACGATGTTCCCCGGAGCAGAACAGCATGGGAAAAGAAGAGCTTGTTGCCAGCTGGATGATCGCCATGACCAATATCTCCCACCTTCTCGCCTCCTGTTAAGCTAGTTGTTGGTCGACAACATTTTGCAACCTTTAGCACTGCTCTAATTTTATTCGATTTCGCTACCCCAGGAGGTTGTAGACTACCTGATAAATATCTTTTTTAAGTTTTCACAATTTATTCTGTGCACATTGATAATTTACCCTTTTGCTTCCTATGAGAAGACGATTGATGCTTTATCGCGTAGTTGGCTGTACCTACATAACATGTATGGCGTAGGTCATTTACGAAAACTAGCACTACGTTGGTGTATATAGGGTTCACGAGGTACGGCAACTTCAACATTTAGTCAGTATTCATTAGAAGCCACTGTACTTACTATGCAATACTGGGAAATATCGCAGAAAACTATAACGGAGACTACTATTGGATAGTACTTGTTCTTCTCGACATAGCCACATTTTTTCTTTTGGCTTTTCCAGCCAGCAATTCATAGAGGGTGAGACAAGCGGGTATGCATCGGCTATTATTCTCTCCAAAGCTTCCGCCGCGGCCGAGAAGGTCAGGAGTTGACAGAAATGCTTCAAAAAAGCGGCCTACAGCGTCAGCCATAATTGTTGTTTGGAAACTAGTGGAGTTGTGCCAGCTGCAAAACAAAATTACGGCACATATGGTAAAGGGATAATAGTGAGACCGATGTGTCAGCTGCAATGACGACGATTCTAACGAGTCGATGCGGCGAATGGAGTATGCTTGTGATGCTAGTGTCAAGTGAGATATTGCTAGTTGCAATGCCTGCAATGGTCTTGAATTTTCGTGGAGCATCTAGTGGAAGGCTGTGCCACGCCGTGCCTAACATGTACTTGTTTGACTGAAGAGGAGTAAGCAGTACTAGATTAGAAAGTGTGTATGGACAAACATCAGTTAAGGCATTGCATACCGAGTTTCGAATGTATATGACTAAAGCTTTTTGTAGATCTGTCAATACGGCTACAGATCTTGAAATATATTAAAGAAGTGATAGAATTGTGTAATAGGTGTTGCCGCCGTCTTTTTGCAGTGCCACAGTGTTGATTGACGATATGCGGTTTAGAATATGGGGCCTAAGCCTGGTCAGGAACACAGCACCTTCGACCCTAATGCAGGAGAAATGGGCGGTGGGAATGTAGTTAGTATTACTAGTACTATCAATACTAGCAAGAAGTTTTGTAGTTGCAATTTTGCTAATACTGGAAGGACAAAGTGCTAGTTCCCCTGTAACGAGCTTGGAACCTGAAGCTCCATGATATGATGGGACGGCTACTCTGGAAGGAGACAAGACATGAATAAGGATATCCACTAGACATCGTGAACTACCTAACGTAAGACCCTATCAACGCAACCAATCACGTATGACTTACATTTCCAAGGATTCGATAGACTGGTCTTGAGAAACTGTGGCAATGTGCCACATACTAATAGCTAGAAATCTGACGAGCACACACATACTACAAAGTCTGTGTATACCTTACACGAAGTATGGCATCAACGACTCCCGCAGGCCAGATTAGAATCCTAGAGGGACTTGTAATACTATCTTTAGCCCTAGGGCGACCCTGAGCACTAGATATAAGTTGATGTCTACTACACTGGTTGGTAAGTGGTCGGATAGCCGGACTGGGTTACTAGCGGACCAATTGCATGTAATATACATCAGGCTGCCCATCAAATCTCCTCAAAGTCGGTGCACAATGCATTTGCGAGCATGATCGTACAGCCGAACGCAGGAGGTGGTATAAACGCTGTATCAACATATGCACAAACACTCAGAAAGGCTGCCGTATTAACTCACAGCCCTCGCAATAACTCCCGATATGTAGTGAAGGACCCCAGCGGAGCGTATACTATCAGTCTTCCTACGCTATGGCTCCCCTCCCACATTCGACAACCCCAGATGCTAATCTAGTCAACTCTGCTATCGTGTCCTTTTGTTGTTGCCTGGCTCTCATTTAGATTAAAACTGCAGGAAGAAGGAAGGCCGAAAGAAGCTCAAGGAGGCGAATGAGCCTAGCCCACCAGCCCGTCTGCAGCCAGCAGCTAGAACGGAGCGTCAATAACTATTTTCTACAGCGGCGGCCAGAGGAGGTAGCGAAGCTAATACTAGTAGGACACTGTGCCCTTCGTACCTTTTTGCGGAGGAGCTTGCTCAGGGGGTACCATATCTATGTGGCCCCTTCCCAGCCACCGCACACTGGGTACAAGGCAGTTAGAGGCTGGAGTGGGGTGGAGCCCCTATGGTTACCAGAGCAGAGGCCTAGCGATTCCTCTGTATGGCAGCACTGGCATTTAGCAGCCACCCTGAGGAGCAGTGCCAACTCAGGGGAATATCAGTAAAATGTATACAGTGCGATAAAATACTCCCCTATTTGGCGGGTGGGCGACTCTGAGTGCTATGTACCTTTTGGCTATAGCCTGCCGAAGTAGGTACCTGATGCTAGCACGGACACTGGAAGTCAGTTCAAGCCTTTGCTGGCCTCCCCACTAGATAAATTTGGACCACTCCCAATCCTTTCTTAGTTTCCTGCCACAGCCCAAGACCAACCTACACCTCTTTCTTCTTCTTCCTCTTCTTCCCGCACAAGCTTGTGAATAGCCTCGTCTTCATATCACCATCATCTCTCTTTTCTTTATAGCTTGCTCGATCAGGATATCGTGTGAGCGTCTTTAATACTGTCTTTCTCTCTTTTCTACGTTTAACGTTTATCTACACAACACCGCCAAAATGGAAGGTTAGTACATACTGCACATGTTATTGTTGCCACCATACTGGGAGAGCTGGCTGCAAGCTCAAAGACAACCCTACGCCAGAACGCGCAACCAATCGATGCATCTCTCAGCATCATTGCAATTGAATTCTTCCTCATGGGGAAAAATAATGCTAACCAATGCACTCTCCAAAATAGAGGAAGTCGCTGCCCTCGTCATCGATAACGGGTAAGCACACAACCAAAACAAAACTCGTATACTCACCGACTTGGGCCCGCCCGCTTCGTGTCGACCCCTATTTTCCGGATGCCATTGCTTTCTACCACCGACCTTGATCGACTCCCCGATGACACCGGAAGATAAACGAGATACACTACACGGGTTCGAATGATATTCTAACTTTATTGCTCTAGTTCCGGCATGTGCAAAGCCGGTTTCGCCGGTGATGATGCTCCTCGTGCTGTTTTCCGTAAGTTCGAAGTACCCCGCTTTCTTTTAATAGTTGTTCACTGCAGATCGGACCCTCCCTTTGATAAAAGGGCGGGTGGCTCTTGATACTCGAATACAATCTATTATTTGCACTATCCAAATACTAACCTCTTACTTCAGCCTCGATTGTTGGTCGTCCCAGACACCATGGGTAAGTTGTTCACTACAGTCCCCCCTTTTCAGCTGCCTTGCGCGCCCACTTCGCTTGGCAGCTGCGCTCCACCTAGGCCATCCTATTATGTAGGAACTGGCTCAACGCAACGCAAAGCTCCCGCCACTAACGCATACATCAATTATGTAGTATCATGATTGGTATGGGCCAGAAGGACTCGTACGTTGGTGATGAGGCTCAGTCTAAGAGAGGTATCTTAACTCTGCGCTATCCCATTGAGCACGGTGTTGTTACCAACTGGGACGATATGGAGAAGATTTGGCATCACACTTTTTACAACGAGTTGCGCGTTGCCCCCGAGGAGCACCCAGTTCTGTTGACTGAGGCTCCCATCAACCCCAAGTCCAACCGTGAGAAGATGACCCAGATTGTCTTCGAGACCTTCAACGCCCCGGCCTTCTACGTCTCTATCCAGGCTGTTCTGTCCCTGTACGCCTCTGGTCGTACCACCGGTATTGTTCTGGATTCTGGTGACGGTGTTACCCACGTTGTTCCCATCTACGAGGGTTTCGCTCTACCCCAGGCCATTGCCCGTGTCGACATGGCCGGTCGTGATCTGACTGATTACCTGATGAAGATTCTGGCTGAGCGCGGTTACTCCTTCTCCACCACTGCCGAGCGTGAAATCGTTCGTGACATTAAGGAGAAGCTGTGCTACGTAGCCCTCGACTTCGACCAGGAGATCCAGACTGCTGCCCACTCTTCTACTCTTGAGAAGTCCTACGAGCTTCCCGATGGTCAGGTTATCACCATCGGTAACGAGCGTTTCCGTGCTCCCGAGGCTCTGTTCCAACCCTCTGTCCTGGGTCTGGAGAGCGGTGGTATCCACGTTACTACTTGGCAGTCGATCATGAAGTGCGATGTCGATGTCCGTAAGGATCTGTATGGCAACATTGTCATGGTAAGTTTTATATGCACCCGGCATTACGTACATGTCTATATACTAACTGTAATAGTCTGGTGGTACCACAATGTACCCCGGTCTCTCCGATCGTATGCAGAAGGAGATCAGTGCTCTGGCTCCTTCTTCCATGAAGGTCAAGATCATTGCTCCCCCGGAGCGCAAGTACTCCGTCTGGATCGGTGGTTCCATTCTGGCTTCGCTGTCCACCTTCCAGCAGATGTGGATTTCCAAGCAGGAGTACGACGAGAGCGGTCCTTCGATTGTTCACCGCAAGTGCTTCTAAGGTGTGTATCTTGGTCTTTATGGGTCTTATATAGAGTAATGAATGGGGCTAACAGGAGGGCCCGGTCAATAGCAGCGCAATACAAATTCCCAATCACGCCTTAACCTCCCTCCGGCATCTTCTTGGACCACTCAATGTGATGTTCGACACCGAACGTGGATGCTATTGCAGCTGGTATCTAAGCTTTTGCACGTGACTTTATTCACTGTTGGTAGTATCTTGAGCTTGACCTCCCTCGACTTCATCTTGATCTGTAGACTGAGATGGGCGCTCTCTTTAGCATTCTATCTTTGACGACGACTATTATCCTCTTTCAAAAGCTTTGGCCTGGTAGGAGGTTGGACTTTTTTCTCTTTGCCTCCATTTTATTACTCTTTTTATTCTTTTGCGTTTCTGCTCTAAACTTATGGAAGAACTCTTCACGTCTCTTGTTTTATTTAAGTTGATGAATTCATATTTTTCTCACGTTTCACTGTCCATTACTTCTCCTCCGTGAACTTGCAACCTATGTTTATCGTTGGCTGTTATGACAAGTCACATTTGTGATTTGACTTAATCTGTTGACACCATGGTGCTTATCTTCAGAACTGTAGTGAATAACTGTAGAAAGTCGAAGTTTGATTAGTTGATATGTATATTTCTCACAATCCCCAACAACCATGAGGGTATCCTGTACTATATGCCATCCTGGTTACTAGTCATTATAATTACTGAGCCATTTCATACTGTTGTTTTCCGTTCATTGGGCGTCGATGTAGCAGAATCTGTGCCTTTATCTACGTCTTCTTTAGTTGGAGTGATCTCTCCGTTATCAGCTTCATCAACATCATCTCCATCAACGCCTTTGTTGTTTTCATCGGCCTCTGAGCTAGCCACGTGGGTTTCCTTTCCTTCCCCCAGAGCACGATACTTGCGCCGGCTTTTCTTGGCAGCACTGGCCTGCTTCTTCTTCTTCATAGCAGAAACTATAGAGGCACGGCTTTGCTCACCGCTGTATAGTTCGTCGAGCTTTTGGGCAAGGAGTTCACGCGCGATAGTTCGGTTCTGAGCGCGTGAGCGTGTCGCCTGAGATTTGATTACAATGCCGGTCGGGATGTGCTTTAATTGCACAGCGGAGTTTGTTTTGTTCTGTGATATAGTGCAATACAATACGGTTAGCACAGTGTATTTTCATATTAACATGTTAATATGATACCAATGACGTTAATTGGTGTCTACCCTCTGCAGATATTAGAAAAGCGCATATAAACAGACGTACGATCTTTTGGCCACCGGGGCCACTGCCTTTCAGAAAGCTTTCTTCTATCTCGCTCTCCGGGGGCGGCTTGGGACGCGGCGGCATCTGTTGTTTTTTAGCTAGGGATGCAAGGCCATCAGAGAACGGCCTTGCTGCTAGGAGTATAGCTGGTGGATTTCTAATTTGGGCCTGGAGCAGAATGCGACTGAGGTTCGAGGTAAAGTGATTCCGGGATAGGCATCGCAATGCGCAGGTGACTATCATGATTGCCGAGATTGTGCGGAAGAGCTATATGAATATTAGAGACCTAGTACACAATGTATACCCGATAGTTAGTTGTTGTTACATATATTATTTACATTAATTATGCCACTACAGTTTAAATACTATTTTGCCTTTTGATGCGGGCTGAGGCCGTAGCTCAATTGATTGGCACATAACATAGGCTCCACATAATAGCCGGCCCCAAACATAGCATTATTATCTTATCGATAAGATTATAGACATTTGGCAACCCCAAGGGTCACTTTACTTTCTTAGTGTGAGGAAGTCCCCGTAGTTGTTTTATTTGCATTCCGCATTCAAAGTCTACAATCTCATTGAGGGCGTATCTGGCTTGGTCTTGTTCAGTTTCATAGTACATTCATTCAATTTTCTGGCTTTATCAAGCTTGCGAGCATCTCGAGAGATGCACATTCCCTTTGGCGCTTGATACCATTCTCCAAGTGTTATCTTAATTGGCTTATTGATCTTTCTCTAGAGTCAATAAACCTCCTTTTTTTCTTTCCTTTTTTTTTTATTACGACTTCTATCAGCACGCAATACGCCACAGCATCGCATCTCCATTGAGTTGGCTACATATAGGGAATATCGCATCACTATTACTTCGTTTACTGTTGCATTACATATTATTCACAATGGCGCAAAGCCCTACTCTCAAATGGATCAACCGCAAGCTCTACCAGATTGAGGTCAGCTACGCGGTAAACATGTACACGCCATTCGAGCGTTTCCTTTTTTGTACGTACCATACGTAGAACCTCGTTTGTAGCCATCATGACCTACGGAGTTACTAGATCCCTTGCTCTATAGTATACTGCTATCTCTTTGGTACAAGATTTCGCTTAGGGTCGCCTTATAGCTATCACAGGTTAAGTAATGTCGAGACATAATTTTCTAACAGCATGTTTTATTTTTGCAGACTCTTTCGTTTTCCTGACCCTCGGCCTCACCGTAATAGGCGCGCTACTGTACCTGCCAACCTACATTAGATTCATTGTTAATCGCGCTTGGTTCTACGCTCACGGCGATGAGTCTTCCGATATCATGTACCTCGCGAAATCTGCTGCCCAAACCGTCGTGAACACTGCGACAACAGCAGCTGGTAACATCGCCAAGTCGGAGCTATAGGTAGTGACCCTATGGCTTTTCTTCCAGCGCATTCGCATCGAGCACCAAAAGAACAAAGACCACGGTGACATGTCTTCATCAGACAAACATCACGCCGAGAAAGGAATGTACAGCGACACGACCATATGACGAACGACATAATTATTTGATTTAATATGTTCTTACAGGAGATATGCTCTTTCTATCTTTTATCAACACTATAAAGTGCTTCGCTTTTCTGCACTAAGTCTAGATATCCGAGGTTCAGGGTCATTTAATTAACATGGGGCTTTTCAAGCTAATCCAATGGGTAAATTAATCGGATACAGAACATGGGCTATCTCCACACTCATTTTCCCACATATAACTATACATTCAGCTTTATCTATACAAAGCTTAATAATACATACACTAATAAATTCATAATATAATAAGAACTCAAGCTGATCAAATGTTGCACACAAATTTACTGTTTCACTATCTTTTATTGTAGGCTAGATCATAAGCCCTTGATAGTGTAAATACGCAATGAGCTATCCTCTCCAGCAATACCTAGATGTGTCTCATGTATGGGATTTTCAGTTATCTTGGATACTGGCCTCCAAGAAAGTTGTAGAACAGTCTTGGGCAGGCTATATTTGTCTGTCAATGTGGTAGTTGATAGAACCTCGACATGATCACCAAAGGATACGCTAAATATTGAAATCTTTCCGGCTTCTGTACCGACCGCGACAACTTGCTTCTTAGCATCCGTTGTCTGCAAGAAATCGATTGCTGTGACAGGGCTCTCGAAGCCACTCAAAGAATGGCCTAGAATATAACTACCGTCCTTTTCTACCCAAAGATGGACCTTCTTGTCTCTTCCTGCCGTCGCGAAGACCCGTGGTTCCGTACATTCAGCCCAAGCAGCGTCAAGAATCATGCGTGAATGGCCCTTGGGGTTGGCCTGCTTTAGTTTGAACCCTTCCTCGCCCTTCTCGAAGACAGCCCATTGACGGTCACGTCCAACAGACAACAAAAAATTGTCATCGCGGGAGAATCGCACGCGGGCGGCAGTCAATGAATGCGCCATCAGTGGCGGTCTAAGTTCAGTCCACTTTGTTGTTTCGAAGATACGAATAACAGCGTGATTCGTGGAAGTGGCTTTACACGCGCTGGCTATGAGGTTGCCGTCATGGCTGCTTGCTAAGCAAGAGATCTCGTATCCATGGCCATAAAGCTTTTCGGCTTCAGGCCATAACGTGTGTCGTGAGAGTGAATCTTCAAAGGGCGGGTGATCGATATCTAGTACGTTTTTGCGAATGCCAATGGTAGGCTCGGAGGATGATGGGCCTGTTGGTGCATCACCCACGGGAATACCTGCATCGATGGCTTTGTTGGACAGTCCGAGTACTGGCATATTCGCTGCATCAGGCATGCTTTCGATGGCTGCGGAAGTGCCCGATAGATGGTTTAGTAGCGTAGCAACTGCCTTTGGCTCATTAAAGACACGCATCAGCTTTTCTTCAGCTCCTGATACGAACTGACGCTCGCCCAAGCTATCGATACAGTTCAAGTCGTAGCCATGAATCTGTGGACGAGCCATCTCGTGCCATGTATTTTGACCAGTGAAACCCTTCCAGGGAGCGTGAAGGCGGGTAGTTTGATCAGAAGAAGTAGATAGAAGATATTCACCGGACCCGGACCAAGAGATACCAGTGACAGGTTTGGTATGCCCAGAAATACCGATATCTTGTTTCCACTGATCAGCCTTCTTGTCGTGAGACCATACTCTCCAGCTTCCGGTACGTCCAAGGCAGACTACAGAGTCTCCATTGGGACTCCATAAACCAGTCCAGAATCCACCGGTACTACCTGTAGCTGTAGTAGCACCCTTTTCACGGCTAATTTCACCCAGACGAACCATACTAATCCATATGCCAGAGTCGGCATCAGGTTCCCAGATAGCTAGTGTGTTATCGGCAGATGTAGACAAGAGCTTCGCCTTCTCATTGGATTTGGCTAGCCATTGCGCGCTATAGATCCAGTCTTCGTGGCCAAGAAGAAGAGCCTCAAAAGTTATCGAGAATTTTTTCGCGCCGCTACTGAGGCAGTGAGCTTTGTTAGCAGGTGACTTTCCAGGCAAAAATGTGCCACGGAGAGGATCAGCATCAGTTGAGGCCTTAAGTGGAAGATCAGTTCCCTGGTGCACTCGCCAGATACGAATGTACTTATCCTGGCTGGCCGAAGACATGAGTAGATCACTGGAGTTATCATCAGATTCTCGGACAAAGTCGAGAGACCGAACCCAGCCTTCATGCCCACTAAGGGTTGATTGAAGGGCAAACTCAAGATTTTCCGAAATAGTAGTATTGGCTACGAAAATCTGGATGAAGGTCTTGGTGCCTGCCGCAGCGAGAAAGAAGGTATCGTCTGACCTGTCCAAGGAGATAAACCCTAGAGCTAGTGGGAAGAATCTTGGGGCTGTTTGGATACTTTGTACTAGACTGAGTTGCCTATTTTCAAACTTCCAAATCTTGATAGTGGCATCCGCACTTCCAGAGGCAACAAACACTCCTTTCGAATAGCTTTGTGATTTCAGGATTGCTATGCAATGAATAGGTGCCGTGTGGTTTGAGAGAACTTGGATGGCCTCGTATTTTTGGGCAACAGTATTGATGGACCATACTCTCAAAGAGTTGTCATCAGAGCCTGATATCAAAAGCTGCTCATCTTGAGTCAGACTACATTCTTTTGGCAGAAACTTGATAGACTTGACAATCTGGGAATGACCGCTGATAAGCGTTTTGATACCAATAGGGCTAGAGTCCTACAGTTTGTTAGAATTAGCAAGATATATCTTGAGTTATATATTAGCTATCGTTACAAACCTTTGGCTGCCAAAGCGCAATATTCACATCGGCGCCGAACGCTATGGTGCCATCAGCGCCCCAATCTGCAACAGCAGTGTGTCTATTAGCGCCTATCGAGATGTACTCTGCCGATATATCAAGACCAGCCATGACTAATATAGCATTGACAAAAGCTAGAAATAAAAGAAATGTAACAATCTTTGGTTACCACAGCAGGGATCACAACCATCCTAAAAGTATCGCGGTGATAAGTTGCAATTTTATTAGTCGCACAGAGCATTCATTCGTTCATCGCTAATGTGCGCAACCCCCCGCAGTAGTATTGCAAAATAAAGGGTTAGCCTATGAGAACATATAACCCTACATGCAATGCAAAGTTGATGCCCCACTTTACGAGGCTGTAGTAAAAGTTTTGAGTTGTAGTATCATCTAGCATATCGGTTGAAAGTGGAATCGCGATCCTGGATTTGCGACCTGTAGTTGACAAGACGAGTTGCGATTCTCGAGTCAGTTCTATTTTCTGTCATTCCTACCGTTCAAAACGTAAAGAAAATGTTCGCGCTTTCCGAGGAGACTAAGGTACGCGAAGCAAACGTTTCTATTTTGAGCTATCCTAAAGTGTGAAGCTGTCTTACTAACTTGTGATAGGAGCGCCTTGGCCGTCTAATCGACGTATCGCAGGTTGTCGTTCACTAGTAGGCTTACATCGTCTGTATTGTTTGCCTGAGCATCAAAAGCTAACAATATTGTAGTGGCTACATTCCCTTCATCCTGTACTTGGGTATGGCTTCACAACATCGGTGGCACGATTTTCAAACTCTTTTCAAATACTAACGAACATATAACACAATAGGCCTCACTCGCAGTGTTCCCCGCCCTTCAATCATTCGGTAAGTAACGACTAAAGCTTCTATAATGAGCATTAGTTACTAACCTTTATTGTAGTCTCTTGTCACCTCTATCTTAAGTCACGAGACGAAGCACTGATGCTTTTGCGATGATACGACACCATAAAACTACCTGATTAATACCAACGCTAAAAGACACATCTCACCATACACTTACATTTGTAACATTACTTGAAGTAGATGGAGACGGAAGAATTTGGAGTTGGTTATGCCACCTGTTACGGCTATAGGCAAGCTCTCTGTACCAATATCATGACAGCGGCGCACTCCTGGAGCTAGATAAAAAAAAATTCGTTAAACGAAATTTGAAAACCACTTACATCCTCCCAAGTACAATATTCTTATGACAAAGCAAGACTGTAGCTATTATTTTTTTTCCGTGTTGTTCTGGACAGTAACGAAGATATTGGGCGATATGTCGACAACTAGGGCCTAGGATGCTATTTTCCTGGGTGGTGGAAAAACATCGCCAAAATTCTGTGAGCACAATTACCTAGTGAAAGATGAAAATTTCATTCTTAGAGACCATTCATTTTCCCCAGTCTTGAGACATTTGAAAAATTCAGCTTTTCATCGCCGACACGATGGCGCCGTGAAGCGGCATCGTTTTCATTATCTTTTATACCTCTCTTCGATTATCTGCGTCGTCAAGATGCATTATTTGCCGCTCTCCGCTGCAGCCATCGAATCGATTGCCGGCTTGGTTGCCGGATCGGTTGCGACGCTGGTGGTGCACCCACTAGATATCGTCAAGACCCGACTGCAGAGTAAGCTGCGCTTTGAAAACTTTCAGTCTACTACTTTCATCATAGCTAACGCGACATGTTGTCGTCGGCAGTTTACCGCAGCGCCACTGAGCCTGCCCAGCGCGCCAGTCTGACGGCTACCGGTGTCCTGCGTAGTATGCTTGCACATGAAACTCCGCTACGGACCTTCTACCGCGGGCTGACACCGAATTTAGTCGGCAATGCCGCGGGCTGGGCTTCGTTCTTCTACTTCAAAGCCAAGGCTGAGTGGTTGATGTTCAATCTACATAGCCCCAAGGCAGGAGCCGGTAACACCGCCCAGACTCGATTGCATCTAACACCATACGAGTATTTCTTGGCTTCGGCCATGGCAGGCGCTACAACTACAATGCTCACAAACCCAATATGGGTTTTGAAAACACGCATGCTCTCATCTGACTATGATGCTCATGGTGCTTACCAGAGCATGAGTGAAGGCTTTCGCTCAATACTACATACCGAGGGCGTTAGAGGACTGTATCGCGGCGTGCTAGTTAGCTTAGTTGGTGTTTCTCATGGTGCAGTTCAGTTTGCTGTTTATGAGCCCTTAAGAAAGCTTTACCTCACTACACAACCCCATCAGCGCCTTGACCGTCAGCAGAAGCTAGACAATCACGCTACATTAGGGATTTCGACATTGGCAAAATTGGTAGCTGGTGCTACTACTTATCCATACCAGGTCGTCCGAGCCCGAGTTCAGAACTACGACTCCGAAAAGCGGTTCGGTAAAGGCATCGCTGGTGTCACCAGTAGGGTCTTTTACGAGGATGGCATTAAAGGATTTTACCGTGGGCTAGGACCAGCAGTTCTTCGCGTCATGCCTGCCACTTGGGTGACATTTCTTGTGTATGAGAATGTAAAACATAAGCTCCAGGATATATGACGATACCTGGCATTCTACATAACTACTTATCCCGTCATGCGAAAGTGCAAAAAGGTCTATGTCTATCAGCGGTTTTTCTTGAAATACTTTCTCTTGTGTGCTAAAACAGCTGTACCAATCGTCTGTAGCCACGACCCTAAATCTCAACAAGAACGCTCTATTTCATGCAGCCTATGTTGGCGAATACATATGATGTTCTTGTTGTGTGGTCAAGCAAGCATACATTCACATATGCTTACGCCCAATGTCTGACAGTTTAAAGATGAAGCTTCCCAATATTTCAACAAATGAAAGCTAATAGTGCCATGCTTAGGTCTTTCATAGCTCAAAAGGTCCGTATAAATTGGGTTAGAGCTTACCCTGTTATCTACTAGATCTGGACCAGCATATATCTATACAATCATCCTCAAGTTGTATACCACCAGAACCAGTATTGCTTTACCGCTATGTCTATTTCTACCATACTACTGATTGCTCTATCAATCACAGATATAGAAATGTCAACTCATACTTTGGCAGCTTGCTTGGCGCTACTCTGCCGCTTTATGTATATGGTGATATAGTGCTACGCCGTTGTAACATCCGGAAGTCCACAGAAGTTCCTTATTTGCACCATAGACACCGCATCGACTAGAAAATGTGCTTCGACTTGTGATTTGTAGCGTTTCTATTAAGCATTGACTAGCCGATACAGCACATGTCTCAAGATTCGAGTAGTTGGAGATAATTATCTTGTGTCTGTGCGAATATGACGAAGGGTCGGCCAAACCAAGGAACTGGCAATCCCTGGACATGACTCTTAGCTTAATAGCATATCATATTGAATGGATATCAACGACCTACGACTAAACTACTACCGCAATGTGTAGCGAGTCACTTAATTACATGACAACCGCTAACAGTAACCACCCCAGAAATCAACTGCGTACGCTGTAGTTCTAACCTTTCTCATCTCTTAACCTTGTTAGGGTACAACAATATATATTCGTTACTTTATATGTATCATGATAGACCGAATCCCACGTTCTAGGATATCAATGGTCATATCTTACTTAATGGGGACGTTATAGAGTCCAAGTCTGACAGTACTATGTACTAAAACAAGCACTACTTGTATCTCCTTGCTTTGTTTATCCTATGTCCCTCACGTGTCCATAGTACCAGTTAACTGCATAACGTCCAACTTCAGAAGCATCCAAGTAAACACAGGCAACCAAGGCAACCTAGCATAGCTATAAAATATGTATTATATAATGCTTCTAAATAGAAAGTTGTATGCCTTGGCATTTTCATTATGTAACCTCCAAGAAGACACCGCAGAATGTCGAGTGTCAAGGCTCAGATCTAGACGCGGCATAACGACGCTCAGCACATACAGAGCTAG
Source organism: Endoconidiophora polonica (assembly GCA_001856765.1). NCBI lineage: Eukaryota > Fungi > Ascomycota > Sordariomycetes > Microascales > Ceratocystidaceae > Endoconidiophora > Endoconidiophora polonica. Next base: position 54,057 of record LXKZ01000190.1, on the reverse strand, counting down.
CTGAAAATCTGCATAGAATGCATAGTTGAACCTTAACACGAGCAGTGATAGCGGAGTTTTGAGTTAGGCAGGCATACTTCGTGGCAAGAGCAAGGAGTTTGATCAGCACTTATGGCTTGATAAACGGCGATGTTTTGGCTGTAACGGCGTTGATGTAGTCATGTTTAGTAAGCGTTTCTCTAAAATAGTTACGACCTACGAGATAATTCTAATTAGAACACCAGGCTATTATACAACAGCTGGACTTGGCAAGGTGTTGATACAAACAACAATAGCTTCTATATTTGTTCCGAATGAGGCTTTCTAGTATTGACATATTTTGGCCTCACAGTAGACATTGAGGACTTGGTGTTATAGCTGATACTACGTATACGACACTCTCCAAAAAATAAGAGCTTAGCCAAGGAAAAGAAAAGAACTTGATAAAGTCTGGAATGTTTGCCTTCGGAGTCAGCTATATCTTACCGTAAGCACCCCTTACATTTATCCCGAATGCATTGTGCGAGTTTTCATGGCGCTAGTACTGCATTTGGACGTGTCCCTACCAACACAACGTCCAACGAACTATCGCCGTTAGTGTTCATATAATTTCCTATTCAGTTTCTAATAAACTATCGAAGTTTCCTCTTCCAGACCACTCTAGCTGTAGGCGTGTACAGAAGCTAAGTTATGTGTATGTCACAAAATTATGACACTAAACTGAATAGAAATATATCATAGTCATGTAACTATCGCCACAGTAAGCAAGCCTTTACCTCAATCTTTTCCCTCTCTGCGGCTAATTCACTCTAATAGGACAACTTCTCTTGAGCAAAACTTGACGAAAATAAAAGAACTAAGACGAGCAACTAGGGACATGGTATGAAGTCTAGGCTTAGTTTCTTGCGAGTAGTTTCTTCTTCTTATAAACATGAAGTCATAGAAGTTTGTTTCCCTTCTCTCGTTATTCTTCTCCCTTTTTGTATAGTGACTACTACTAGTAGTAGTTTAAGAACCAAGTGACTCTTACTTAAGAACGCTCAAATCGATCTGATATCACATCGCATCCATCAAATCTCTAGTTTCTGCATAGTCTTGACGCCACTTACTATGTATAATTTGACACAACCGCTAAACCAGGCTATGGGGCAGCGGCGCATGTTCTTATGTCCTTGTATACAACTAGCTGGCGTCGTGCATAGGCCTAAAACTAAAACTTGTGCACGAAACACGGCACTATGTTACCTTAGTGTACGATGTAGCCCTTCAGGTGCATTCGCTAGTGTTTTCAAAAAAAAAAAAACCGAGTTACGACACAGAGTAGTGACTTACAGCCTTGATAGCGTCAACTACATATATTGAATCCTATTGGAGCTTCAGTTTATAAAAGAAAACGCTTCACTAGTAACCGACTCTTGTTGCAATGACGCCTATTTTGGCCATCCAGATATCCTGATATAGATGCACGCTGTTTTGTCTCATTACTTGCAAGGTCTGGAAAGAGTTTGTTCCGTTACTGCAGAAAGTAGTTCTCGTAGTAATGTCTATGTACGGAATAGCGTCCATTGCAGACAGAATAGCCTCTACGGCATTCCTGATACCAAGGTATGGTAAACTCAAGATGTTACAGCGTAAGATGGCTTGCCCGAAGGCCATTTTAGACTATCACTAACCAAATTAGGTCAAGGCTAACATCAACATGGACACACCGCTTGTCTCTCTTGTATGAATGAGCTGGCTATGTTCTATTTCATTGAGGGGTTCTCTTAGCCCCATTCAGCTGAGATTCGTCATATTGTAGTTGTCACTAGATACTATCAACCGTCTTTGATCATAAGCATCTGATATGACGCAACAATACGTGATATATTGCTTCACAGAAACAATATATAGTCGGACTTTGGGTGAATTGGCACTTTACGATGGGAGCTTGCCTCTATGTAGGTCTGGGTATGCATAGATGTGTTGGCAAAAAGTCACCTACGACATTGCATTAAGGAGATATATAACAACCTATATGTCTCTAAACTATATGATCAGTAAGCCGTCAAGTTGAAAGATATAGGATAAGACGGCACAAAGTAACTGTCCCGTCTCAGGCTCGACTAGCTTGTGTCCTCCGAAGAAGTATGTGGTCAATCTGAAACTTGGGATAGGACGCCGATATACATCAGTAGGCTACATGTAGGCTTTGAAATAAGCATATGACCACAACATAACACCTGGAGGGGTACGATGGATCAGAAGCGCGGTAACAAACGCAAACGAATACAGAGCATATAAACCAACTGCTGATAGTATTTACTGGTAGCATATTTGCTCTTTTCTCTTAGCAACAAGGGCCAGTAATTCCCAGGACTCTACTGTTTAGTATCGGGGAAGAGCAGCGTAGTTTCCATTGAGTCAAGTTATGCTCTTATACACTGTTGAGGCTTAGTGCTCACTGGGATCTCAGGATCGATGGGTAGCTGTAACACATTGCAACGACTACAGGTTGCATTTAGCATTGGCTCCTGGTAGTATTTGCCTTTTGTTATAGTCGTAGCGTGGCCGAGCCGACCGCCCCGAGACTAATCCGCCATGTTCTGCCCTCAATCTCTAGGCGCTTTTACTAGAACACTGCAAATATCCTTCTAGCTACATAGTAGATGCATGTTGTATCATCCTACGTCTGAAAGTCGCCGTGACTACTCAAATTAGCAGCCTCGTGCCTCTTTCAATTTCAAATATGAGGTTTACAACAACATGCAAAGTGATGCTCTTTTTACATCTAAAGTTGTTACAGAAGAAGCTCGTCATGCTTATTACTTAGATTGACACTTGTATATGAATATTTATCCCTTGTCACATTGATTATAAGCGTATAAGATCGCGGCATAACGTATGGAGGTACAAGATAGATTGATGCAATCATGTTATGAGCAGTCATCTTCAAGTTGTTAACGATGGTCCAAATTGCATTTGAAGTGCCACAGTTAACTATTGACAACATCTAAAGCTCTATAATTATGATAGTTTTACTTAGTGCCAGTTGGAACTCTCTAGAATTTAAGCCAAGAATTCGCAGTCTAAGGTCAATGCTCCCATTAGTCGATAATTCCCCAATTACTAGAACAACAACTGTCGAGAAACAGTCCATATATGCCTTGGTTAACTGCGGGGATGGTTATTCATTCCCCCCCAGGTTCAGCTTGTTTAGGGCACCTGATGCAGCAGTATAGCACACCAGATATAACATACTGATTTGCTTTCAGGCACCAAAGAATAAAAGACTAGGCGGTGTGTAGCCATCACTACAATGAAATACTTGTAGCCTATTAGTCGGCGGCTTTTTCCTCTATCTATAAAATTAATCTCAACCAATCTGCCCGTCGTTCTTTCTACGGGTGACATCCTCTGAATATAGCGCCAAATTCTTGTTTATACACTCCCCCTCTGTGCTTCATGCTACATGATAACAGTGTGTCTCGTAATCTTGACTCAGCTTACTGGTCTGTATAATACTTCTCATTCGGTGGGCAGACTATACTACAAATGTCGTCAAGTTCTTTGCCAAACTCAAGGGAGAAAATATATATAGAAGCTCGATGATGTGCTACTCATATCAATGCCTGCTAGTTACTGTAGGGGAGGGGAGGGGGGTGAGGCTATAGTAAGTATCGTATCCATGTCCGCTCCGCTCCTTCTCTTCTTAACCAACATGATTATCTCCGAAACTCCGGGAATGGCCAGTCTAATAAATTCAAAAAAAAAAAAATTGATAGTGAACCTTTGGCAGATATTCGGGGTTGGCCAAAGGGGGCAGTGTTGAGAAGCTCAGTACAGTCGGTCAGTTGTCAGGCGTTGGGTATTGAGAGGTATATTGCGTTGTATTGTAAGCATGACATAAGCAAAAAGATTTGGTAACCTTGCTTACTGTGCTTAGTCTCCCCCACCGTAACGAAGCTAGTCATACAGATAATGCTAGCATGTGTAAGAGCCAAAACAGATGCTATGATTTGCCACTACGGAATGCACAGCAAGTTAACGATAAGATAAAGAATGCTAACAGACACTTGGACCTAATCGCAAGGGCCACACTAATTCTTAGAGTGGTGTTGATACAGCTTACCAATTGTAAACGACGTTGTGAACGACGTATATGTGCTAGTGCTAGTTAGATGATTTGAAATCTCATGCTGTTACAAAAAGCAGATACTATTACCTTCAAGTACACATGAATCTCCCCCCTTTCTGTAGCGTCAGCTCGCCCTTGTGCTTCCTTTGCAAGTTGACTCGCTGTTCTATGAGCGTCCCATGTATACTATTTCCAAGGCTAGGCTCAGACTGGAGGTTGAAGCCAAAACACTGTAATAGTCGCAGTGCTAGTTGATATTGCTAGCGCTCGGAACATTCTCCGTCTGCCAGATGATGGCGGCATAGTTGCCATGATGTGCTAGATCTTTATTGCAAGGTTGGGTTTTATCTTAGCAGCAGACTAGGCCGTCTTAGCTAGCGAGTTGTCTACGTTAATTTTGTAGCGTGGCATGACTCAAGATAAGCCCTCAATCATCATAACCTTTTTTTCCCCCTTTTCTCTTTGTCTTCTATTTTCCTTTCCTTTTGCCATGCTTTTGTTCATCCCGGATCATGTCAGAGTCTTTGAGTGGTCGCTTAAAGACTGCGCCCCTCTCTGCCCTCCTTTTGGTCTGCCAGCTGGAAAATTGGTCACTGTCAATCTACTGGCTGGACTAGAGTTATTAGAAGGGGTTCTTTTCTCTATTCTTTCCCAATTCCATTGATGTCTTCAAGACCATCGTCCAGATTCCTGGGATTGTCCTCCAACACCATCATCTCTCCCCGTTTTAGGTTGATGGGCACCATTACAGCTTATATAGGAAGTAAAGTTTGCTAGTAGCACTACCAAATGCATTTGAGCTGAATGTGTTGACAATTAGCATCATAATGATATCCGATATAGAATTGAAACCGTTTCTTTGATCACTAGCTGGCTAGCAGTAATCTCCTATTCGGTAAAGTATATGATGTATAGTATTAGGAGGATGAGAATGGGAACTGACAACAGCTTCAAGACCTTCTTTAGTTTTTTCTGTCACCACCGAGATGTAGAGTCTACTCACAATCCTCCTCACTATATCAAAGCCAGCACATTATAGTGCCTTATCCAGGAAAAAAAAAAAAGAAACATCATTGTTTTGTGAAATAAAAGAATGGCGAGGTTTGCCTGGATACTGATTGAATAAAAAAAAATTACTAGATCCCCATAGCATTAAACCTATCAAATGCCTTTCTCTATAGCTCAGTTCAGGAGCCGACTTACGTGCCGTGATCTCAATCTAGCCACTAGCGGGACAGATATGAGAGGTTATCACTGTATCGCCAGATGACTCCAAGCCGGCAAATAGTCTGATGAATCTTGGCGAATGGTTTAGCTATAATCGCCTTCTATAAATGATGCCTCTGTTTCATCCTTGATGAAGCCATAGTCTAGCCATTGACAGGTTAAAAACACAATGACCAAGCCTAAAAATAAACCGGAAGAACCTTGTTTTCAAGTTTGTATAGAAGCAGCAGCGGGATTAGTGGGAGTAATGTGAAGCTCATGATCACTTTTAGCGTTAAAGCATGATAAGCAGAGCCTATCCCTTGGAGCACAGAAGTTCATAACCACATCTCTTTCTCATGATTGTGGAGGGTTGCTGTTCAATATATACAAGTAAAGTAAAGGTTGTGTCAGACAGTTATTGTACGCTCACCGAGGTTCACCTCAAGGGACTTCCTCTACCTTGACATGATGACATTGCCAAAAAAAGGCAAAAATTAGCGAGTAAAGTCTCATTATCTAAATAGTAGTCCCGATGGTGTGGATTGGTAGCTGCAACATACATAACTAGCGACAACCCATCGTCGTAATTTGCCTAAAGGTACTAGTTATGGATAAGCCATTATTACTTATAACAGCCCCTATAGCCAAAAATAAAAAATACTATGTTTGGTCTCGTCATAGTTAACATCTAATCGAGCACTGAGTTGAAACAAAACTAATAATAAAAATTCACATGTTTTGGTTAAAAGGCATATTATTACATTTCTTAATCTTCATGTCAAAAAATGAACCCAATTCTATGTAGTTGCTGCAGGCTGATGAGATATGTCCAACTTCTTCACTGTATAGTTTTCATAGAAGTAGAATCTAATAATAATATACGAACTAATAGCTCTACATAAGGGTAACCAACCGAAAACCCGGAAAACCCGGAAAACCCGAGCAACGTGTGAATTGAATAGTTCAGGCTTATTGATAGGCTACAAAGGGATGCATCCCTACAACTACTACTAGTGAATATTATATAAATTTAGATTGTAGATAGAATATTGACATTTATGCAAAATATACAGCAGTTATATAGCAACGAAGATTGAATGGAACGATCAAGTACAAGGGAAGTAGAAGTCTTGTAACTTGTTCTAGGGTTATAGCATGCACAAAGGTAACTAAGTTATCTCTTTCATATGCTCTTTTAGTCTACCGTTCTTATGCATGCCACAGTAATCAATACATTGACATGAACACTACATGTAACACCGGCAATAAATACTTTTGGTCAACCATATTAGCGGGTTTTGCATTATGGAGATACCCAAATGTATACAAGCCTATCTACTTTCCACACTGTACATTCTTTTTTTCTCCATCAAAGCATCTTAGTTTCTTTTTGAGAGAGCTAAACTCTATTACGTTGGCTTACTGATATCGAACTATGCTGAATAATCCCTGCATATGCAAATATATGCAAGAATACTGGATTGATTCACAGCAAGCTCTTGATGTATAAGGTCTGGAATCATATCCTTGCAAAGCTTCCCCGGAGTTATACTGCGCCGTGAGTACCGTTACATCCGTAGGTGCGGCAACAAGTCGCAAAAAATCGCCGAGAACAAAGCTACATGAACTAAACAATGGAACGAGAAAGTTGATTTGGTACTGTACACCTCAAACCAGAGGCAACCTTATGACGTACAAAGCTACTCGCCGGGAATAGTCTCGGCTTGAAAGGTCTGGCTACGATATCGAATCAAAGTTACCATGAGTTTTAGCTAGTACGACTTGAAGAGCCTAATGACATCAAACTGGAATCTGTGTACATCTATTTGATGTATTAACAACTTATTGACGGTTTATAAGAGCATCGGATATCACTAACAGATGAAGTATCAAGAATGTCAAATAGTCGCACGGCACAGAAAACAAAACAACATGCAGCCCACACCATCAGAGGATGCCAAAGCTAGCCGAGTCCATAGCATAGATGCCAAGTATTCTTTATTTCCAAGGCTTTAGCGTCTAGATGGATCCGAACATGAGCCGTTGAAAGATCGGCTAGAATAGTACAGCAAAATCAGCAGACAACAAAGGGCCTGGAATAGTCCAATTACGCAATAGGTAGCGAATGTCATTCCATAATGGCCAGCGAATCAATGTGATAGAGGTCTCGGTAGTCCGCTTTGTCCTCATGGAGTATCTCTCTAGAGACACTACCCGTGTGAAACATAGTGAGGTTAATGGACTGATGCTACTTGATCCACTGCTAAAGACATGAATATATTGCGCCTGCCGCGTTTACCACGGGCTATCCTATATTCGTAGATACTACAGCGAGAGCCATAATTCTTGGTCAGTCGCCGTGGCACTCATCAAGAACTTAGATCCTGCTGCTGCAGATATAATAACCTTGGGTACACTGGTGAGACGGAAATTGAGAAGACAATAAAGAGGCAAGAATATATACGAACAGCCTATACATTTCTCAATAGGGTCAAAATTTGGAATAGAGTCTTATGGGTAAAGCTTTGTGGCAGGTTACTACTGGCTGATGGAGACCTAGAGATTGCCTTTAACACAATACAAAGGAGCACACTGCTACACTTAGTAGATCGATAGCTAATTAATTGCCGTGTATATTGTATCTTTTTTTTTTTGGCAAGATATCCCGCTACGCTCTTTGTCTAGACCTTTGCCGAACCAAGACGCATCACCAGAGTACAATCCTTCTGGTTCAATAATGAATGCCTGTCTCGTATGATGATGAAGCGTACATAAGAATTACACGTCTTGATAAGCTTTACTGTTTCAAAAATGGAGGAGTGAACTAGGTAAATAATCTATACTCGGCGATGAGATGTTAGTAGATATCGACCCTAACTTCACTCATACTTACAGAACCAACGAGAATTCTACCAAAAGTTTTCACACAACTGGTTAGCAACCGATCTATAGAAACAAACTATATTACATTATCACCAATGGTGCTATTTATTCTACACTAACACGTGGTTCTTTTCACCAAGACTCTAATATTTTCCTTCAAAAAGTCTAGATATGATCTTCTTAAACGCACATTCATTGGGTTGATGCCTACTTGTCTGCAAAAAGGCATGTGTATGTCGGCAACTAAGATATCTCGAGTACATAGCTACATGTAGTACATTGGCTAACAAGGTGACCACTGCAACACGCCAATAGGAATACCTGACCAGGGTGTGTACCGTGATTATACGGTCATGATTAGTGATCGTAACCGGCTTGAATGCGATGCAACCCCTAGTTGCATCAATAACAATGTGAATTTTTTTGGGGGGTTTTTTTTTTCTTTTAAAGGAATCATAATATGCCCCCGTTCATCTAGCTCTACATTTTGAAGAGTGCTACATTGAACGTATTGTAAGCTGTGGAATCGCCTGCGACTGTACTATTGTGCTCAACAAAAAAATTGAATGCTTAAACAGTTTAGAATCATGTTATATCATTAAAAGACCCGTGAAGTAGGAGAAGGTACATGTGATGATGGCTTATTTTCAGCATTTGTTGGGGATGTTTCGTACAAATCGTACAAGATGATAGCATATGAAGGTAAGCTGTAGGAAGCATGATAAGAGAGGTAGGTAGTATACATGTTACAAACTGTACGTTAGTGTTCATCGTAGATAGAAATGTACAGCACAAAGGTTTGATATATGTGCAATGTCAAGTAATACGAGTGTTAGCAATTCTTAGAAGGCGTGTTTCGATTGTTCCACTGCTGCCGGGGAAAGTGTAAACGATGGTAAGTGTATTCTTGTTTCGAGGAGGACTAAGGCCAAGGGGGAGATATCATTCATTCAACCGTTCATAAGACTAAGATCTACAATTGACAGGGTTATCCGTAAATTGCCTAATTCAGCTAAGTTACTATGTCAAGTAATAGTGAAGACTAGTTAGTCCAGAAGTCCAGATGTAGTAAAATAAACGAAAGCTTCAGGCGGCGTAGGTAGGTCTCGAGCGTATAAACATGCTGGGACGAAGAGGGAATTCGACCTTGAATTTACCCTTGATAATTGGTAAGATAAGATTGTATGTGTGCTATAGACACATGCTTATATAATTACACCGTTTTCAGTGTTCACTGAGTTAGCACTCACTGGCAACGCGCGCGCATATACTTTGCACGGAGTAATCAACCAAAGAGAATACTACATGCGCCTCGAAAGGGGGATTACATTCAAATATGAACTGCTAGCCAAGGTATCTCTAGCAGACAACTATCTAGCATATATCGTCCGGTATCCAAGATCTAAGTGTTGTATTTCTGTGTTCGCGTATTTGTGGCTAGCAGCTCGTGGGCAACGAGGCTTCATGATGATAACAGAGTTGCATCATAAGGGAGAGGCGTCAAGAGTTGTCTCGACCAACGCAACCCCGCGCTCATCAGCTTCAGCTGGATCTTGGGGTGTTCGTAGCGGATGGTGCGTTTGTGAAGTTGACTGGAAGTTAGAGAGAGAGAGAGAGAGAGAGAGAGAGGGGGGGGGGGCTTACTGTGTCATGATCCCCTTTTAGGGCGAGATTACTGCAAAAGGTCTTATCAGACCTCACTAGCCAGCCTAGCTTTTCCACATGATCTGATCTCAGAATGGCGATATTAAAATAGCATTGAATCCACACCCAGTTTTCAGCAATGATATCAGCCCCTCCAGATGTTGCCACACCAGAATTGACCTCTAGCTGGTCTAACAAGCATAACTTATCTGGGCAAAGAGCACTACGCTTGTTCTTTATAGCTGTCATTTAGTATCAGGTTAGCAGCAGCACAATTGCAGCAGCAAAGACAATGTTAGCTCTCTTAGGCCGTATTTCTTCAAGTTCACAAGGTTTACTTCAGAGGGTCTTTAAACAGAGTTCCATACCCAGTTTCTACCAAAAACGTAACAAGGAATATCCTTGCAGATAGCTTGCTTCAGTTCTTGCCAACCGAAGCTATATAACGAACATGGATAACCCTATACGCACCCTAATAGTAGTACTTTGTCGATTACTTCGCAAAAACATTCCTACCGAACGTTACTAGGAATATGCCAGTTTTATAGCAGCTTTAGCAGTATATTTTTTTGGTTAATTTTTATAACTCTGATAAACACTCTAACTGAGCACAGACATTGCGGCCCAGACCGCTTATAGCGTCAAGTAGGCAGGTAGAAGATCATGTTGACACATGGAACTATATAAATAAGGGCCTGCCACTAGTACTGACACCGCGTATTCTTACAGCCATGATGCTAGCAAAGTTCTGTCAAAGTCTAACTAGCTTTAGTCCTATCATGTGTAACAACCCACAAAAATACAGTCCATCCATCACCTGACTTGAACGTACTGCCGTCTCAGTGCCAAAAAAAAAAAACGTCTCGGGGAGATTTTCGTTTAGAAGACAAGAACGTTCGATTATTAGAAACTAGAATGCATAATCTTTGAGCTATTTGGAGCCTACCATAGCGTTAAGCAGGTGGTGGATATGCTTTGTGCTAATCCCTAGGCAGGAAGTTTGCCTCTCATTATGTAGATTTGTTTCACTTGGTAAAAATGAGGCACTCTTACTATCTGTTTCTTCTGCCCCCCACTATTACTAGTACTATAGCCTCAGATTGGCTTCCTGGGATTGTTTTTTCCTGTTTTATCGATATCGAATATGCACAACAGACATCCCAGGAAGAATACGCTGTACTGGAAATTCAACTAAGAGATAGAAATGCAGAATACGAGAAATATTATCCATGCCTCCCAAATGATGTAATGATTCCATGCTGAGGTGTCCTTGAGAAACCCTACCTACACTCCCCCTCATCTGAGTATGACTAGCCACTTTATCACATATCCGACCTGCCTCCACCCACCAGGTGCGCCCTGCAATTATAATTTGGAGCACTATTAGTACAGCCATAGTGACCATGGTACGAGAGTAGCAGCATCCAGCCCAACGCTATCTCCAATTGTCTATTGCTTTTTGCTGCGCACCGTAGACGAGAAAAGAAAACGATTATGTACTCACACATGCATGAGCTTGCTCAAGCAGAACTATCAAGTCAAACTTAAGACCTGTTCTTTCTATATATTGTACTACTGGTTGCTGCCATACTAGAGCTTAATATACGTCGACCTTGCTAACTACAATATCCGTTGAAACAAGGCCCCAGTTGCGCTATACA